>OY744605.1:51470854-51518354 GCA_963556255.1 Allolobophora icterica
ACCTAGAAACCAAAGAGCCGTCTAAGAATCATAGATAACTAATATATTGCTTCCTTTCGGTGTCTTTCTGTGCCGGAAATTGTCCGGTGCACAAAGATTGATCCGCGCCAAATATTTCATATCTTTGCGGATCGCTCGGTCGGATTAGGAATATTGGACCTGACCTCAGCTCTGAAGTACTCTTTGTCTGTCTGTATGTGTCTGTCTGGGCGTCTGTCTCTCTTTTGCCTGTCTTGTCTGTCTGACTATCTTTGTCTCCTGTCTTGGTTGAAATGAACAATCATCAGCTTCCATTTTAAGGCTGTGACCCACATATATCCTACGCCGACGCAGTGTAAAAGTAAGCTCAACAATGACTACAATTACCTACCGTACGGTGTACACTTTTTGACATGCATACGAGCCTAAGTGATTTTTCTAAAATCTGGAGCGCTGATACACTTCGTTGTTATAGCTTTTCTTTATTAGCCTTTTGGTTCGATATGCGGGCATATTTCCTTCCGTTTAGAAGGGATTGAAAACAGGATGTGACTTAGATGCCACTCTCGCTGTAGCTTACAGCCGTTTTCTAGCTAAAGTAGTTCATGATCAGCTCAGCTCTTACATATCTTTAAACAACTCCCTACTCCCGTCTCTTCAATAGGCGAATCAATCCTCCTGGGCTCACCCCCCCCGGCAACCGAATATTGTGTGCTGTTCATCCGTCTATATAGCCATGCACTCTCACCTATTGCCCATCTTCATGGCATGCATAGAAATTCGCGTTGTATCCAATTATGTCCTACTTGAAAATGTTATGAATGTTATGTTGTGTTTGGAATCAATAACATAGTTGATTAGTACTTTCACGCAGACGCTATAATTTCAACGACGAGCGTGTAGGCCTACTAAAAGTGACTGGGAAACCAATGCAACTCGTCTTTACATTGTTGAGCCAACTCTGTGTAGGGCCTGCTTCTTGGGCTGAAACAGATCCCGGAATAGCTACCGAGAGACTTCCCACTCACCCAGATGACGTTTTGCTATGGAGTCTGTCGATGCACCGCAAATTACACACCTCAGCTCAGAGGCGCGTTTACAGAAAACGGGGCCCTAGGCGCAAACATTTTTGGGGGCCCTTCTGAACTTGTAGACTGAAAGTCTTAGACTCTGGTGGTGTTAAACCTACCTGTGCAAAAACCCATGAAGTGGAACTTAAGCCATTTTTTGCAAATGTTATTGACATTGTAATTACAATTGGTTATAGAAAATATTTTCAAGGAATGTGAAGTTATTTGATTTAATGATTTTAGTAAACAACGCAATAATATTTATAGTTGTACAGTGTACAGTACTCGTTTGTGTGCAACACAATGAGTCAATGCTATATTATATAATGTAAAAATGCTTGAAAAAATCTTTGAAATTTAAACACGGAATTGGTGTTACTTTTTTTAACAACTAGTCATAAACAAAGTAACAGAGACAGAAGAGAAAGTTTAAATTGCAAAAACATACGAATGCAGAATTCAAAAAATTCTATTCACCGCTTACTGCAAGGCTTTCTTTCTGCATTTGAGCCTAGCAAAATTATCAATTTGTTAGTCAAAGTTTGCCTTCTTTGTTTCAGCAGATTCGATGCAGAGCAAAGCTAAATTACCTAGCCGATCTTGATCAGTGGAACTTCTGATATAGTTTTCAATCTTTTAAGTACAGAAAACGATCGTTCTCCAGAAGCATTACTTAGGCCTATTGGTATCGTAAGGAAATAGGCCTACGCAAAATTGTTTCCACATTTGGAAATGTGGATTGTAGACCACGTAACACAAGCTGATACATATCGATGGGATTTGTGATGTTTTCATTTTAACAATATTAATGAAAGTTTCAATGACTTTTAAAAACTAAAAATTACGGAATAATCAGACTCAAACATTCAACATGTAAACTGCAGCTGCAGACGGCCGTTGCTGTTTGTTGCTAACAAGTTTGATGTTATTTTGCGCAAAGTCAAAATGAATTACCGGGTATTAACCCAAATGAACAAAACAATTATAAATTACAATAATATATTTTAATGTGAATGCTAAACTGTAAAAAATAGAAAATAGGTTATATTTTTTAAGAAAGTCAATATTCACATGTTATTTTTATAATTGAAAAAAATATTTTCCTTCTTTTGGGGGCCCCCCAGATTTGGGGGCCCTAGGCGCGCGCCTAGTGCGCCTACAGGTAAACGCGCCTCTGCCTCAGCTAATCTGGTTTGAGCGTTCCCTAATTAAAGCTCCCAAAGTTCACCTACCTATAATTATCCACTTTCTACTATTTATAACCTCATAGTATAGCCTACTATACTGTTTGGAATCAACTTTGGAATCAGCCAGATTCGACACTCTCCCTAAAGCCTCAGACCGTTATTTTCTAAAGGCGTAAGTTCTCCAAAATCGGGATAGTTTTGAGCAATTTGTTTTCGTGGTACGTTTATAGCTATTTAAGAGCATGTGGAATTTTTCACTATCGAGTACTATCGAATAGACTATCGAGTAGACACTGTTCATGGAAATTGTTAATGTAGTTTTACTCTGACCAGAGTTTATTAGGGGCCTACTGCAATTTTCTACCTTGCGATTGCTCTGACGTCATTCTACCATAACATGAACCATCGCACTACTGTTTATTATTGGACTCTCTTATCGCAACCATATCACACAAACTCTTCGTTCGTCATACTTGAATCCTGTTCGTGAACGAATTCGATGCAGGCATTGTGCTTAGAGCACGTGCATATCATTTAGGCCATACAGTATCATTCAACCCTTTCCGAGTTTTACCCTGCCCTGTAGGTCAGTGAAAAGGCAGTCCTCTGATTTGCAAAGATAATGTTCCTGGTACACACTTTCTCTGTTAGGTGATCACAGTGGATAAAAGTGAACTGTTGCTGCGGCGCTGAACTCGATCCGCCACTACCCGTATAGTGCCAGAGTGCCAGGTAGTGCCAGCCCAAGCCTGGAAAAAGGAGGAGGGCGACGTTAACGACCCTTGCAGTCATAAGATATGTATACTTAACACACTGGAAACTGTTACTTCGCTGCAACATCTAGTAAAGGATCCAAAGGAGAAAACAACTTTTGTCCCAGGATCTTGGTGGCTAGTCGTGCTAAGATTCAGCGACTCAACTTTCGGGGAACTTAACCTACTTTAACTTGTGTATCGTCCGAAGATAACGAAATGTGATTTTCTTTTGCACATTAAAAATATAATACGTACAACAACTTATTTAGAACGACCTTAACCAGACAACTTCCAGAGTCCGTGATTCGCGTCGATCAGTGACACTCGTCGTCAACCCGTTAATGAAACGCATTTGGTAATTAATATTTCGGTCCTTCAGATAATGACCTTTCGATCACGAGTTTAGCGAATTCCTTCCTCTCAAAGTTCTTCCCCCTTTAACTTCCTTAATGCTCCTCTCATCTTTCACCTCCACCTGTCAACCGGTCATCTTTGCCCTGACCACTTCAACGAACCTCTGTCCGTCTTTCATGTCTTCCTTTTCCGTCTCCTCCATGATTTCTTTTCGTCTTCAAGTTTCCTCTCTTAGTCTAATTTTACGACAGGTTGGAACAAATTGTTTTGGCTACTATCAAATATCGCCCGTCCTTGCAATTTAATAATAATATAGTGGATAATATAGCAAATTAATAATAGGGCCTATAGTGGAACAGACGATATAATTGTGACCTATAAAATGTCTAGTTGATTGATTGATTGAATTGCAAACAAGTTAAATAATATACTCAACTTATTATTCGATTTGTTCACTCTTCGTCAATTTGGCTGCCGAATAAAATGATTGATTGATTGATTGATTGATTGATACTCTTATGTTAAACTACATAGTGTTATCGTCGTTTCCCCGCTGTTGATCCCAGCAATTGGAATTCTCTTTTAGCTGAGTTATCTTTAAGCTGAGAACTCATCTCTCCAACTTCATATGTGGCCTATTTTACCAGGCGTCAAAGTGCGACTGTGTGCTGCATCAAAGGTTGTTGTCACATTTCAATTACCACGGGTTGTGTAAGTCATGTAACACAAGCATACCATGTATAAAATAAGTCGACTAACTAACTCTTCCTTTTTAAAAGGTCTCGATTATTCACATCTGCAGACAGACAGACAAACAGACAGACAGACAGACAGACAGACACACACAGACAGACAGACAGACAGACACACAAACACACAGACAGACAGACAGACCAACACTCACACTTTAATACATTAGTGCATTTTTAATGCATTTGCACTTTGTCTTGTTCATTTACGACTGAATTTCTTTGCTTTTCTTTGTGTTATGAACTTCAGCAGAGAAAATGTATGGAAGAAATTCATCATCTTACGAGACTCTCTCAGACTGGCTGACAATTTTTCTGACTTGGGGTTTCTGCAGTTTCCTGCAAAGAATCCGGTGATCGCTAGGCGGCGATCTAACATCAAACAATCGAAAATCAACACGCTACATATGTTGCCACCTGGCGAATGTATTAGTAGTCAACCGAGAATAGGTCTACAAACCAATGAACAAAATTTGGCCATTTTGTCATTCGCGAAGCGGAGGCATACGTACGGTTTCCAGTGTGCAGAGCCGCGGAGGAATCTTCTAGAACTAAAACAGAGAACGGAAGTTTGAAGCTGATATGATGTCAGTCATCTGATCGTTTCAAATGTCAAGGTCAAGACAAGATCAGAGGCGTCCATAAATACCATCTGGAATCCATCATCATGGCGATACTGGGAATGCGATGCCGATACGCTGCCAATACGATGGCAAGATGTGATATTTGCAGGAGTTTTGAGGTCGCGGATTTGAAATCCGATGCTCAAGGTCTTTTCAGTTTAAGAAACCTTAGGATACTTAATATCAGCTGTGTATTCGTTGAATAGTCTAGGCGACACTGTAGACAAAAAACAAAGCGCTTAGGAACGATTTATTTAAATGTTGCTGATAGGAGTGCACGTTGCGGTGGATGCAAGACGGAGAAGAGTGGTGAGTTAGTGGCTGACTTTGATTTTATGTTGTGGGATGTGAGTGATGCTCTGAAACACTTCAATCTCGTATAGACTGGTCCGGTTAGAGCGTACGTTCCATGAACCTCTGTAGAGGATCCCAGTTCGCATAATGTTGGCGGCTTATTTCAGAGATCTGAATTTCGGACTAGCATTGTTCGTATACACGAGGACCTTAAAAGAACGTGGCACCCATTCAACTGGGCAGCAGTGGCGTAGGATCTCACCCGATCACTTCACGGAAAAACGTGCGCCGTCGAGGCCATATGGTCGTCATAGAAAAATGTGTACATTTACATTTTGTCTGATTTAAAACATATTCATGACGTTGTGTCATTGCGAAGATGACTATTGTCACACTCGTCCTTCATTCAGGCTTTGGACTTACCACCAAGGTAACAAAAGACGGTAATGGCGATGTCTCTGTTATGTATCACTCGGCAGTCACGCATGTTGTAGGTTTACTGGGTTCGGTAGATGGCAGACACGCGTCTAGTTAGCTCTCTACCGTAAACAATTTCTCGTGAGTTGCTCAGTGAGATTGAGCATTTAGTGACTAACAGTCACTTACTCAAATTACTCGTAGCCTCCGAATAAATGAAAGAAACGCTGTTAACGAATTGTTCGAAGACGAGTCACAAATGATGATTTAGGTTAACCATGATATTATGATTAGTGAATTAGGATTGATATTAAAGCATATTGATCCATGTCTGCCTCTAGAATTCCACCGTAAAATTCTTGAAGTTGAATTTTCAATGTGTAAGGACTATAAACAAAGTGTGATCAATGTGAATTCGCTTTACGTGGATGGCTTGCAACTTAAAGTACCGATAGTTAATCTGTAAAAGTTGCAATTCAAATGAGAAACTCTTCTATAAGTCATCCACTGCTGAGTATAAAAGCATCGAAAGTCGATAAAGGATTTGATGGCACCAAATTACCAATGAAAAGCCTACAAGCACATAAGGTAGTCTATAGAGTAATGGATAAGACACTGGCGTGCAGGTACCAAGATCGAATCCCGTAGCCCTCCATAAGGTTTACTCAGCCTTCTACTCGCTAGATGGCGGCGATAGTTAAGTGAATGTTAGGCCGTGATTGGCGCCCTGCGTGGCTGCCGTTAAAAACAGTTGTATTCGACTCCTGTAAAACTTTTATCATATGCTTCTACTGTATACATGTATGTAAAGCGCCCTGTATGGCTGCCGTTTCTATTATATGTATGTTCACTGTACAGCGCAGTGCGGTTAGCAGGAGCTTAAATAGAGAAAAGATTATTATTATTATCATTATCATTATTATTATTATTATTATTATTATTATTATTATTATTATTATTATTATTATTATTATTATTATTATTATTATTATTATTATTATTATTATTATTATTATTATTATTATTATTATTATTATTATTATTATTATTATTACTATTATTATTATTTTCTGCATTTACTTGGCTACAGTAGATGTAAGCCAGTTGACCGAATGAATAAACGAACGACTGACTCACTGAATGAATGACTGAATGAATGAATGACCGACGGAATTACTGAATGAAAGACTGAATGACTGACTGAATGACTGACTGAATGACTGAATGAATGAATGAATGAATGAATGACCGACGGAATTCCTAAATGAAAGAATGAATGACTGAATGACTGACTGAATGACTGACTGCATGAATGAATGACCGACGGAATTACTGAATGAAAGACTGAATGACTGAATGACTGACTGAATGACTGACTGAATGAATGAATGACCGAGGGAATTCCTGAATGAAAGACTGAATGACTGACTGAATGACTGACTGAATGACTGAATGAATGAATGACCGAGGGAATTACTGAATGAAAGACTGAATGACTGACTGAATGACTGACTGAATGACTGACTGAATGAATGAATGACCTAGGGAATTACTGAATGAAAGACTGAATGACTGACTGAATGAGTCAGAATGACTGACTGAATGACTGACCCAATGAATGAATGACCGACGGAATTACTGAATGAAAGACTGAATGACTGACTGAATGACTGAATGAATGAATGGATGAATGAATGACCGACGGAATTACTGAATGAAAGACTGAATGACTGACTGAATGACTAACTGAATGACTAACTGAATGACTGACGGAATGAATGACCGAATGAATAACTGACTGACTGAATAAATGACTTACTGAATGAAAGTGTACCTCGGGAATAAAAATAATAATAATAAGGACAATTTATATGGCGCCGTAACACGGCCATACCTCTACAAGGGTGCCTAACAGCCATTAGCGGGAGCGATAAGCCTTGGCAAACAGTTAAGCCAGATAAGAATAGATTCGCAGTGCTCTGGTTCCATGGTTTCCATATGTTTAGAGTCTTTACTAAACTGATGCATGGAGAGCTGATAGTCAGGATATGAGGCGGTGGTTATTCCTAACAACTGTTCTCCAAAATTTACAGTGTGCGTTTGCATTTATGTGCTCTGTAGATTGTAGAAGACTAAAATTTAGTCTTCTACAGAGCACATAAGCGTATTTTATCCACAGACGACAGTCTTGTATTTAATACAAGACTGTCGTCTGTGGATAAAATACGCATTGATCATTGACACATGAGCAAATGAGATCACACAAGTGCCTGCCACTGCAATTGTACTTAGTCTTCTTAAGACCAGTCAACATTTTCTTGCACTGCAAAATTGCACTGACAAAAACATTGTGGTGATTGGTTAGTTTCATGGTCTTTAGAGCCTCGGCTGTCAGTCACTTGGATATGCTTGACAGAGTATATAATTGCTTTGAGTCCTAACTAAACTGATCCATGGAGAGCTGATAGGATATTGGGCGGTGGATTATTCCACGCAGGTGTCACACGAAACTCCATGAACAGTAACGTCTCACATTTTATCTACATGACCCTGTACAAGGCTTATACAACATATACAGGTGTATCTAAGCGTTGCCATGGAAACCAGAGCACAGAGAATCTATTCTTATCTGATAGCTGTTGCATAGATACTGCTTCTGCTGCATTCAGGAAAATAATTATTAAAACTGGACGGTTATCTACTGAACATACAAATTCAGTTAGGTCTACAATTTCTAGAACATACTGAGCTCTATGGAGCATAAAAACAGCATGGTAGGCCTACTGCATCGCTTTTCAGCATTGTCACCTCACGAATGCAGAGCTGGTTGTGTGTGGTTCGCAGGACACAGTAGCTGTTGTGTCTGGTCTTAAATGCCTCTGTGACTGTAGAATCAATGCAGTTATTTATTTAAAGTCAAACAGTTCGTTTCTGTTTATCAGCAGATAGCCAGGTAAGATAATATATACAACATGATTAATATATAAAATTGGTGTTATTTGAGTGGTCATTTTTCCATGACTTCTGACGAGGTAGCATTTTCCTTGTGCAAAATCCACCTTTCTCCTTCCCCGCTACTTCCACATAGATTTGTGCAGTGTAATTCACTGCAATCTAATTTTAAAGATACTAAAGCTGTCTGACTTTAGATAAAGCGTCCATCCGAAGAAATCACAAGGGACAAATTTCCAACAGGAAAAATGCTATTGCAAAGCATCCAAAATGATTTATACAACAATATAACTATTACTATGACTATATAGGCCTATACTCCTTTTTGTAATTTGTAACACTGCTGACAAAGGCTACATACTTATTGTTGTTCTGAGTTAAAACAGCGCAAGACAAAATCTCTGACTGAAGGACAAATGCTGGGTAACCTAAATCACAGCTATAAAAAATTTCCACAGCAACATCTTTCATAAAGAAACTGCATTGCATAGCACCTGTAGGCCATGTGCTCTACTACTAGCAGCAGTATTATCATAAACACTCGAAATATCGCCTTTTGTATGCCCACCCAATTCCCTACACTAATCCTAAAAACAAGATTTTTCGTTTTGCGATAAGATTATTTTGGAGATTGAGCGAAACCTGAGGAAGGAAACAATAGACAAATCTGCGTGCAACAACGGGATAGGCTTAATACTACGGAAGCTTACCTGAGTGCTTATCCTGCAGATGCCGTTGGAGAAACTAGCCTGTTTCATCGCTCGTTACAGACAGACGGATCAGGCCATATAATATAGGCTCGGACCGGAGCATGTCAGAGATGTCTAATTAGAATAAGGGAGTAGTAACTACCCCACCAGTGCAGAACGAGAAATGAGTCAATGGGCTCTCAGTTCTCATTTTCATAGTCGTAGGCCTAATCGTAATCGTAAATTCCAAAATTCTAAACGCGTCACTTGAAGGCTAAGCGCAGGGCACCAGCTTAATTTGTTCATGAGCGACGCGTCATGTCAGAGGGGTTGTCAAGAAGATAGTTAAAAAGAGGAAATAATTATTAGAGAAATAGATCTTCTGTCTGCTTCATGTATGCCATAATGACACTGGCCTAGACTTTTCCAAAATATTGAGAAGGGCCTTCTGAAGGGATATGGGGGTCTAGACAGTCGGCGAATCTCAGAGGCTCAGAGCTAGACTTGATTGTTATAATTGCAATTCATCCGATCCTCGATAAACGCAGCTTCCGGTCCAAGTTCGTCAGTTAACCAGCCGGACAGAAAACAAAGCGATTGACATGATTGACCAGTAACGTTTACTGAAAGCAACTTATTTAGTTGAATATATCATTGTATATGACATAAACGTTTTGTAAGTTTGTTGAAGTTGGTTTGGCGTCTCTGGCACTTACTCTGCATGCCATGGCTTCATTCTATTCTATGTACGAATTTATAAAGCGCCTCTCGCAGTACAACCTAATCAGAGGCGCTTGATACATCCGGAATGAACGCTAACGCATGGAACTCTGAATGCTTAAACGAAATTTGAGCCATTGTCTGAAAGAGCAGCGACAATATTTGTCCAGTGTCAGACCGAACTCAGTACGTATTTCATATATAAGTTCCGCTATTCAATCATTCAATCGTGTATAATCCTACAAAGCGTCTGCACTCTGCACTCTGCACGCCAAGGCAACTGAATGTCACTCAACTGGAGCTTCATCAAGCCAGCGACACGTTGCTCCCATGTAACTTCCATGTTTATTACTGCACGGATCCGCTGTTGCGCAGACACATCGTTCTTCCAATAATTCTGCTTTTATTGCTTTCATTCGGTTCTCTACATGCGCGTCATCTAAATGTCGTTGACCTAGAGTTCATCGGGTCATGACTATGGGCCTATGGTATCTGCGCAGAGTCCAGTTACAAGTTCTTTAATCATTTTCGGTTGTTCGTCGATGGTCAGATGATGTATTCCTTTTTACACGAACTTTTTAATGAATTTGTCATCGATTTTGAGGCTAGTATTTACTTATTAGAATTTGTTGGAAACTTCCGACCTATCACTTCTGCGCCCCTCTGCCACCTCATCACTCAGATTTGGAAATCGCTCCAGAGCCACAGCTGTTCCGCCCCTCTGGAATAAACTTCCCCAAAGCCTCACCTCTTGGTGTCTCTACACAGGTGTTTCACTTAGAACTTAAAACATTCTTTTTCCATAAATCTCTTCCTCGTAATTCTTTTGCCGCTTCAATTCTAAACTCATTTCTTCAATCCTCTCCTTTTTCTAATCTACAGTGCAGACCTGGGTCTGTGCTTGCTGCTGAAACAGTGCTCAGCCAATCCTTTGCTGATGACCTCCACGCCTATGTGCACTGTCAGGAGGTCCGGGCTGTTACCCCGGAGGTAACTTGAAATCGATTTCAGATTACCCCATACGATTTCAGATTACCCCTTAAATTAATGGAGCCCATTTTCTACTGTCGCATATAATAATAATTGCCCATATTTATCATAAAACCTCTCATTACCCCCTAGTGCATGATGAGTGATAAGTTACCTTCCTCTGTAGATCATACTACAGCTACATATGAAGCAAGTAAATTTTTCACATTAACTAAATGTTATGGTAATTGCCTGTGCTTATGGATAGTTGGATACCCATTAGCCATAAATGCTTATACATTCATGTGAATTAACAACCTGCTGTGCTATCATGAAATGGGGGCAGCCAGCACGGATTTTTTTCAGATGCTGAGACTAACTTTCAATCTTGTTTGTTTCACGTGTTTTATTCAACAAACGTACACAGAGTCGTAAGCATAAAATTTTATCATTTTAGCTAAATCAGATACGGGGTAATGTGAACAGCGCAGGAGTGACTTGAAATCGCGTTCAGGCTCCTCTCGAGGGTAATACGAAATCCATTTTATATTACCGGGGTGTAACTTGAAATAGGGGGTTATTTTGAAGTCTTAGCTGGATTGAGCCTCATGCGGTTTGCAGACATCCAGGCCTGTAGTGTCTTCTTGACCCTGTGTAAAGACGTAGTACATAGCCTATAAGTAGGCCTACACTCATTTTATCTGTCTTACTCTCTCTTTGTCTCATTGTGCACTCTCAGTCTGTCACTCTACCTCCATACCTACATAAGCAAAGTGACAGAAACAGCAATACTTTGAGAAGCACAATTGCAATTAGACCTAGCCGATTGATTAGTGATGGATGTATTTATTTGGAGTAAAAAAGTGGGGGTACGGTACCCCAGCCCAAAAAGGTGGGGTACTGGTACCCACCTTACCCCTAAAAAATTACGCATATGCATTCTGAACCTTCTTTGTAGAGAACGGACATAATGGGTGAATGGAGATAATACGGAACGGCCATTTCACTCTGAAAATAGAAGGGGTAATGATGTGGATGGCTCCTAGCGTTGGATTCACTCCCGTGCCGCGAAGTTATGACCAGCCCGCCACCCCCACACTAATAATAATATGAAGAGTTTATGCCTCCGATACAACGCAGTCGACAATGCGACTTTCTTGCAACACCAAACGGTTGGCATTTGTGTCGGTGTGCTCTTCTACGTCCGTCTTTCTATCGCTCTCCCTGCTTTTTTGTCTCGCTTTCTGTCGTTGGCTGTCTGCTTCATTGCGCATGAGTACTTCAGTTGCTGAAGATTGTGATTGGCCGGATGTCGACCGAGGAACGGCTTTGCAACCGTGGTCTGCTTACGCGACGACGAAAAGAGGCGACATTACCTGCTAAGATGGTCAACTGAGAAGGACAAAGGAGGAGAAAACAAAGAGGAAGAGGGGAACATGAGGAGGAGAAGAAGGAATCAGAAGAAGAGCTAGAAGAGGAGGTGGAGTAAGAAGATGGGAGGGGGTAACTGGAGTGATATAAGTAGAAGAAATAGATTTGGTGGAGTATATGAGGGAGGAGGAGGAGGAGGTAGAAGAAGACACGAAGAAGTGGAGAGAACGAAGAAGAAAAGGAATACGAGGATAATAACAAGATGATTTATATAGCGCCTAAGCAGAGCAGAAGCAGAAGGATAGGAAGCTGTACATGAGTTCAGAAATCAGCGACAGTCATATGATATATGATAAAGATTGGTCTAGAGCCGTGACTTGAATGTCTCCAGAGATGGTGCATTCATCACATGGTCGGGACGACTGTTCTACGCATATCAGATGTATATAAATATATATGTATTCTCTCTCTCTCTCTCTCTCTCTCTCTCTCTCTCTCTCTCTCTCTCTCTCTCTCTCTCTCTCTCTCTCTCTCTCTCTCTCTCTCTCTCTCTCTCTCTCTCTCTCTCTCTCTCTCTCTCTCTCTCTCTCTCTCTCTCTCTCTCTCTCTCTCTCTCTCTCTCTCTCTCTCTCTCTCTCTCTCAATCTCTCAATCTCTCTTTATATATATATAATTAAGCGTAAAATTTATATATATATAGAGAGAGTTTATGCATATATATATATATATATATAGAGAGAGAGAGAGAGAGAGAGAGAGAGAGAGAGAGAGAGAGATAGAGAGAGAGAGAGAGAGAGAGAGAGAGAGAGAGAGAGAGAGAGAGGGAGGGAGAGAGAGAAAGGGAGGGATTGAGGGAGAGAGAGAAAGAAAGAAAGAGAGAGAGGGGAGAGGGAGCCAGGGAGTGCGGAAGGAAGGAAGAGAGAGTGAGTGTGGAAGGAACGGAGGAAGAGAAGAAGGGACGGAGGGAGGGAGGGAGGGGAGGCAGAAGGAGAGAACAAAACACGGACGAAGCGGAGAAGGAGACGTTGTTGCTGTCGTCACGGCTCGGAAGAACTACACGATCGGACTGACGCCTTCAGCAGGTGACAGAAGAGCCAGGTAGGAGGCAATCATTCACTTCTCCGTCTATTCATCTCCATGCCACTGCGCTGGTCGTCCGTCGATGCCAATCGAACGATTCTGTCTCTCGCTTTCAGTCCCTCACAGATCGTTTCTGGTTGTCACTGTCAGGCGATCAGTTGGCTCAAATATTGAGCGCATTTCCCTGCGACTCTGAATGTATATTTGCGTAAATGATTTGGATTTTTTTTAAATAACTGGTCCTTTGAGGTTCGACCGATTCCAAGCTGTCTTTGCGGTTTCACTCACTGATTAACTAATCGCTAATTGCGATCATCAGCGGTGAGTGACGTTGGCGTGGTCTGCAGAACATTCCTTCTTACGGGTCTCTCATATCCTGTGCAGCTCAGAAGTTTCTTGGTAAGAAGCGCTATAGAATTATATCGTTACTTTAAATTAAATTTAACGTTTAATTTAATTCAATCGGACCTCTGTTTTCATAGCGGACGTCCGTTAGCTGCTAGTTTATATAATTTTTTATGTTATGTGCGTCTCTGCCTATCTTTCTGTCTGTTTGCCTGTTTGCCTGTCCGTCTGCGTCCCTGTCTGTGCGTCTACCTGTTTTAGGTCCGTCAATCTACTTATAGTTTTAAGTCTCTTTGCTAGCTATATCTGCTTTGCTAGCTAGTCTGTGAGTCTGTCTGTGTGCACATGGTTGCCTGTCCGTATGTTCCTGCATGCGTCAAATTTATTCAAAGTTTGATTAAACAGAAAATCCACTTCTTTCTGTTAAAAATGACATCTTGTGATCTGTGGATAAGTGTAGGATGACAGAACTTGCTCTCCTTGACTTGACTTCTGCTTTTGGTACTGTGGACCATTCTCATCTTCTGTACCGTATATATATATTGTTTAGCGCTGGTTTGGGGTTTCTGGTGCTGCAGTGAATTGATTTATTACTTATCTTAGTCCACTTACAATCATTCGTCTGCATAGTGCTTTGTTAATTAACATGTGGAGGTCCGTGAAGTTCCGTGCTTGATCCTCTTTTGTTTACATCATACACCACACCAGTAGAAGCAACGCTGAACAAATCATTAAATGGGATATCATTTCTGTGCTTATGATATCCAAATCTACATTTCATTTAAATCTTGTGACTCGTCTGTGTAGCTGTTGTACACTGCCTTTAAAGAAGGGCAGGTTTATTTTGTCCTCGATTATGGGCACTATGACTCCTCCTTAAATCACCGAATATTGAATTTCTACTAAAGGGCAAGAGCAACTTACAAAATATCATTGTCTTAAATCTTTGTTGAATTGGCTGGTGCTATTCGTAACTTGGGCGTTGTTTTAATTATAATAGTTTGCCCATAATAGGAGGACTTGGTCAAAGCGATATCGCATCCAGAGGAGAAGCGGAAAATCCTGACAATTTAACCCCGTGTATTTACCTGTCATTCCCATCAGTTTATCTGCGCTTAGCTTGTGTGTAATCGTGTTACTGTGATTGTCTTGGTTTGTTTATTTGCATCGGCTTTCAGGTTTACCTTTCTATGTTTCTCGATCTGTCTGCGGCTTCCTGTCTCTCTCAGGTCAATATTTCACGCAATATCTCTGTGTCTTTGTCTCTTTCTGCGTTTCACTCTTTCCATGTGTTTGATTTGTCTGTCTGTCCCTTTCCGCCCCTCTGCCTGTTTGTCTGTCTATCTGTCAACTTCCTTTACCTCTCTTTCTCTGCTCACTGTATGAATTAAAAAATCTAATCTTCATTTATTCTATCTCGCCTTCTGTCTCATCAATTCCTCTACGAGTCAGTGAGTGAGTGAGTCAGTGAGTGAGTGAGTCAGTGAGTGAGTGAGTCAGTCAATCAATCTTGCATTCAGTTGGTCTGTCTCCCTATGTGTGCGTCTGTTTTTCGCTGTCTGTGTGTGTCTTTGTCTGTGTGTGTCTTTGTCTGTGTGTGTCTTTGTCTGTCTGTGTCTTTGTCTGTCTTTGTCTGTGTGTGTCTTTGTCTGTCTGTGTCTTTGTCTGTCTGTGTCTTTGTCTGTCTGTGTCTTTGTCTGTGTGTGTCTTTGTCTGTGTGTCTTTGTCTGTCTTTGTCTGTGTGTGTCTTTGTCTGTCTGTGTCTTTGTCTGTCTGTGTCTTTGTCTGTCTGTGTCTTTGTCTGTCTGTGTCTTTGTCTGTCTGTGTCTTTGTCTGTCTGTGTCTGTGTCTATCTGTGTCTGTGTCTGTCTGTGTCTGTCTGTGTCTCTGTCTGTCTGTGTCTGTGTCTGTCTGTGTATGTGTCTGTCTGTGTCTGTGTCTGTCTGTGTCTTTGTCTGTTGTGATGCTAACGATGTCGTCCAGTTTCCGTTGACCGAATGGATCGTCTAATCAACGTGCATAACTGTAATGGAATAATGGCGCCGCAGAAGCCACTCAGTCGGACCAAGGAATATATCGGCTGTTTGCTTGTCTCTCTCGCTTCCTTCTTCCTTCCTTATTTCCCGACCGCTGCTTCCATTTGCACGTGGTCTCTGATGGCACCGCATGTCAAGCTTCATCTCTTTCTCTATGTCTCTCTGTCTCTGTCTGTCTCTCTTCCCCCTCTCTCTCCCTTTCTCTATGTATATCTCTATCTGGCTGTATGTCTAATTGTCTATGTGCCTTTCTGTATAGGCTTTGTTTGCCTGTCCACGAACGTGCTTAGGGCTTCGTGTACGCTTAAGTGTCTGTCTGTCGGTCTACTTGTCCGTCTCCGTGTCTTGGTGCTCATGCGTATGGTCGATGCATATGGCTGCTTGCCTTTCTTCTTCACTGTGCGTGTCTTTCTGCGCATATCTGTGCGTTTGCAGATATACCTGTTTGTCTAAGTGTCCGTCTTCTTCTATCTTCCTTCTTTTGTGTCTCTGTATCTGTATTCATTTATTTCTATTTGCATGCTTGTATGCCTATCTTCTTCTGTACATGTGATTCTATTTGTCTCCCTGCTTTTCTCTCGATGTCTACCCGGTTTTGTCTGTGTATATGCCTGCGCCTATCTTTACATTTTGTGCACGATTAAGATATATGATGCTGTAGAGGTAGTCAACACAGGCGCAGCATATATATGCTTTGGTTTCCAAAGTGGGTGGCTTTTCTATAGTATAAGCATCGTTGATAGAGCTATCTGATATAGTCGGCGTGGTTTCCGGTGAACATATGCATCATGCTCGCCAGGTCCCAGGTTGCAAGATTGCCGTTCCATCTTCTCCATCCGGGTTTAGCGCCCTGGATGGGCCACGTGACCAGTAGCCCTGAGGAAAGTGCTTAAGATAGAATCGTCGACAGATTTGCGTCATTCGGAGTGCTTCGTGTCTAGACTTGGGACGCGTGTCATTGGCTTTATTTTTGGTACGTGCTTTATTAGTTCTCTTACGTTTTAGTTAATCTTCGCTGAATGGGTATTATGTCTTTTATCATTAAATTCGCTTTTATCTTTTTCAACAGCCTTCTCTTAGACTTCCTTAGATATATTCCTCTTCGATGCACTCGTGATAGGATATCGCATCCTACCAAATTGCCCTATTATATAGATATGCAGGCTATCGTTATATACACACATTTGACAGTAACGCACCTTAGTACAGATTTGTATATGAATGCATATATATATGTGTGTATATATATACATATATATGCACATATATAATATATATAGTGGTCAGCATGTCCATTTACTGGATAGGAATTTCGAAAACCTGTGATGCATAAAATAATTTTTTCTGCTCGTGCTGTTTTCAGCCGAGGCTAATCAATTAAGCTACTTTCTGTCAATCATCCTTCTGCTATGCGCTCTTCTTCTTCTTCTTCTTCTTCTTCTTCTTCTTCTTCTTCTTCTTCTTCTTCTTCCTCTTCCTCTTCCTCTTCCTCTTCCTCTTCCTCTTCCTCTTCTTCTTCTTCTTCTTCTTCTTCTTCTTCTTCTTCTTCTTCTTCTTTTTCTTCTTCTTCTTCTTCTTCTTCTTCTTCTTTTTCTTCTTCTTCTTCTTCTTCTTCTTCTTCTTCTTCTTCTTCTTCTTCTTCTTCTTCTTCTTCTTCTTCTTCTTCTTCTTCTTCTTCTTCTTTATCTTCTCGACCTTCCACACTTCATCCTGTTCATCTTTTACATCTTCTAAGAAAGATTCTTCTTCATCCTGTTTCTCCTTCGCTTCCTTACCTTGCTCTTCCGTCCAAATTATCTCAGCAATTCTTCAATATTTCTCCCACAGTACCAGTTCCCCCGTACTTTTGTTTCCTTTCCTCCGCTTGATCATACTCCTGTCATTATTTCCTCTATTCCTCCTTCAATTCTGCTTATGTCGTATTCCTCATTTTTCCTCGTCCTCCTCCTTCTGTTCATTCTCAATTCCTTCCGCTTTCAATCCTTCCTTGATCAACTTTATCTTCTTCATCTGGATTTTTCTTCTCAGGTCCATTTCCGTCTTCCGCCTCTTCCTCCTTCTCTTTTCATTTTCCACTTTCTTCGTCCTACTTTTCCTCTGTGATCTTCTCCTCGTCTTCCGCTCTACCAATCCTTCTCCTCTTTGACATCTACATCTCCCATCCTTCCTCGTCCTTCTCCTCTCCTCTTCTCTTCTAGTTATATTTGTTCTGCCTTCTCTGTCTCTCTATTCTTTTTCACTCTTCCGATTCTGCCCTTTGCTTTCTTCGGTTCCTTCTTTTCCACCTTTTCTTCCATTGTTCTTCCTTTTCTTCTGTCTCTCCCTTGCTTCTGATTCTTGTATTTCTTTACCCTCTCCATCTCCTCTTCTTTTCTTCTTCATCCTCCATGGTCTCTCTTCTGATACTTCTGATACTTTCCATCTCCATCTAATCTCTTTCTTGTTCATTTTGCACCCCTATGGACCCTATGGAGTACCTCTCTTCCACATATTCTTCGTCTTTCCCTGCATCCAAGTGTAGCATTGACTTCATTAAGGAGCTTCGCTGGTTGTAAAATTCGTTTATTAACGTTTTTGTTAGTCATATTGCGGATATGCTGCTGCTGCAATCAAAGACGGGCAAATATCCAATGAATAGCATCGCTTCACCGAACATAATTATAAAGTATCTTTGTAGACCCCACCACCGCCGCCAGCGTCACTATCACCACCACCACCACAAACATCAACATCATCATCAGCAGCAGCAGCAGCAGCAGCAGCATAAATAGCAGCATAAGTGATGGTGAATTATTTGAGCGCAATAATAGGACGTCGGAATACGCAACAAGCGATTCATTGCGCGTAAAATAGCTTTATCGACGCCATTGACAGGCATGTGAGAGAGGAACTATAGGTTTTAATCTCCATTCTATTGTATGATATTCACACGTACATTTAGTCCAGCTTACTGTTTGAAGTAACTAGGATTTCAATTTCGGAGCAGGGAGCGACAACATCAGCTGCGACAACGACAACAATAACCATAATACTTGCGCCTCTGAGTAGGTACCATGCCCATGCAGGTATCTTGAAGAGGCGCTATATCAAATCCTTAGAATGAATGAATGAATGAACAATAATAATATTAGTAATAATAATAATAATAATAATAATAATAATAATAATAATAATAATAATAATAATAGTAATAATAATAATAATAATAATAATTATTATTATTATATTTTATTACAGTTAAGCATTTCTGAGGCATAAACGTTGTATCGCACCCTTTCAGTGCCGTAGCGGTGGTGTTCTAGCGGTGCCATGGAACAGGATGCAACTCAAGAGGGGCCGCCAATTTTGAGACGGAATGATTTAATTATTAAACTAAATTACTAGGCTAATTACTTTATCTTGAAATAAAATATCCATTTAAAATTAAATAAATGTAATAAAATTAAGTAACAAGAAATAAAAGCGTGTGTATATCGTATCTTATCGTATCGTATCTAGTAATTTATAAGCAGTATAAACTATTCAGAGGCGCCTTCAGTGCATGAGCCCCGTGGAAACAGAAACGTCTTGAGCAAGCGAGTATATGCAGGGGAGATTCCCATCATGAGTTTAGTTCGAAGTCGAGATGGAAGACCATTCCAGGCAGATGTATAATATTAATAGGTCGATACATGAAAGTGCAGATAAATTTTGTCATTAGCGTATTGGTTAAGTTGATCTTTGTGGAGGCCGCTATGTTTACGATTGGCACAGAGCGCAATTATGACTTGCTACGTTGCTGCAGCTACGTTCCTGCACACCTGAGGTATAGTCCTTCGTGGTAAATAACAACAACTAACAATAACTATACACAGGCCTATATGTTGTGATTTGTAGAAGTCGTAACTGGAGTTGTAGCGATGCAGAGCGTGGCGGTGGAGAGCGAGGGGGCAGCAGGGATCAGTCGCCCTGACTCAGTACCACTGCTTCTGCTTGGGGACGGCGATGAGGCACCCCCTCAGAACTGTCATCGTCTGGTCCTCCTCGGATCAGCCAAAGTCGGCAAGACGTCCATCGTCAGCCGATTCCTCAACAACAAGTACGATGACAAATACACGCCAACGATCGAAGATTTCCATCGCAAGGTCTACCGGATACGCAGGGAGTCGTACCGTCTCGACATCCTAGACACATCTGGAAATAACCCGTTTCCGGCGATGAAACGACTCTCCCTCCTCACCGGTAGATACACACGCGCACACACACATACCTACACACACACACACACACACACACACACACACACACACACACACACACACACACACACACACACACACACACACACACACACACACACACACACCTACACACACACACACACACACACACACACACACACACACACACACACACACACACACACACACACACACACACACACACACACACACCTACACACACACACACACACACACACACACACACACACACACACACACACACACACACACACACACACACACACACACACACACACACACACTCACACACACACACTCACACTCACACACACACACACACACACACACACAAACATACACATAGTATTATATAACACACAGATACACATACAAATATACACACAACACACGCATATCTGTACATGAACACATACATACGTGCATATAAATGCCATTTTAAAAATGTGCTCAGTTTCGTGGCATATAATATATTATAATAGTTAATGTGAAGCGATGCTGACCGTTTAATTTTTTTATCCTTTAGAATGTTGATTCCTTAATCCTATGATCATTTAGGATGTTGATCCTTTAATCCTTTGATTCTTTAGGATGTTGACCCTTTAATCCTTTGATCCTTAGGATGTTGATCCTTTAATCCTTTGATCCTTTAGAAATGTTAATCCTTTAACCCTTTGATCCTTTAGGATGTTGACCCTTTAATCCCTTGATCTTCTAGGTTAAATGCTGAGATACCCATAGTATAAATCAGAGACGTTTATTTGCGCAACATCATAAGTAGAATGGTAAATTTACGAAGTAGAAGAACAAATCCATCATAAATTTCGGCGACAAAACATGGTCGTCAAAAATTCCGATGACTAAAATGATTTCAGGTATTATTAAGAACGTTACCGACCGTTGAAAACTTCTGAAGGCAGCATTTTCTCTGGATATAGCTACATGTATGTACGTGCGTTTGTATGCTTCTGTATGCACATTTTATACGTGTGAATGAATATGTGTATGTGCCATTTCTTTCCTTGGATGTGCGTAGCTTTTGTCTGTATGTGAGTTCGTAGGTGTTATATGTCGAGCGGATCTGTCTTCACGTGTTGCGAGTGACATCCTCTTACTTGACGTGCGGATTACTTAAGGCTTATCCGAGCGCTATAGCAAACTGATGGAATGATATACTCTGCCGCTTCCTGAGTAAACTGTTCCTCTCCAGCTTATTTCCACATTAAGCTTCCTTTTCTTCTTTATTTCCTTCTCAGCCTTTCACTGCCTCTTCTTATTTACGATCCTGCTGCTCCTCGGCTCCTCCTCTTACTACTTCAATCGTCTGAGTGTGTATTTTATCTGTTAATCCTCCTCAGTCGACTCTCTTCCGTCCGCTCAACTCTCAGCTCCTCCTCTGCAATTTTCAATTCTCTCTGTCCTCTTTATCATCTGCAGGTCTTCTCTAAGGTACAATGCATCTCTTCATCTTACTCTATCTCTCCTCCGTCTCTGTTATTACGTCCAACTGATCCTCCTCCTCCTCTTTCTACTTTCTCCTCATCTTTTCCTATGTCTTGTTAATCATGCTCTTCCTCATTCCATTGTTTCTGTCCTCTGTTCTTCATGTCCTCCTAACAGGTCTTCATTCTCCTCTTTCACTCCTTCTCCTCCTCCTTCTCCTCTCCTCCTCTTCCTTCTCCTCCTCCTCCTTCTCCTCTTCCTCCTCCTTCTCCTCCCATCCTCCTCTTCCTTCTCCTCCTTCTCCTCCACTCCTCCTCTTCCTTCTCCTCCTCCTTCTCCTCCCATCCTCTTCCTTCTCCTCCTCCTTCTCCACCGTCCTCCTCTTCCTTCTCCTCCTCCTTCTCCTCCCCTCCTCCTCTTCCTTCTCCCCTTCCTTCTCCTCCCATCCTCCTCTTCTTTCTCCACCTCCTTCTCGTCCTCCTCATTCTAAACAACAGCAAAGGTTAGCGGGGAGACAGAGGATATCGTGTTCAAATATTACGTTCATGCGACTCTTCCTGTTGCTTTATTCCTTGCTGTTATTCTCCTTGATGCATCCTGTCATCGTCCCTGACCCTGTCTCTACCCCGTGAGTCTTTCGCGGCCCATTGCTCTGTCTGTCTCTCCCTTCGATAGGGAGCTTTCAGATGTGTCCTTTTCTATCCAGGAACCGATTGTCATAAAATGCAATTTATAGAAGTCATTATTTGCGGATTGATTTGCTCGGAAATCTTAAGAAAGTCCGTCGGCGGCTCAAAGGACCTCTGTCCCCCACACAAGAAGCCGACGATGGCGGCGACATCGGCCGAGGACGCCTAGGGTGCTTGCCGGGAAGGGAGACGGGGTGACAGAGATAGGGAGGCGGCAGACGGTGACTAAGTAGATGACGACGACATGGACTTCTATCGAACAGCAATGTACGGTCAACTACAGGACGGTCCTATTCAGACAGACAGACAGACAGACAGACAGACAGACAGACAGACAGACAGACAGACAGACAGACAGACAGACAGACAGACAGACAGACAGACAGACAGACAGACAGACAGACAGACAGACAGACACAGACACAGACAGGCAGGCAGGCAGCAGACAGGCAGGCAGACAGACAGACAGACAAGCATTCATGTAATCAAATAGAATTAGAATCGCACACCACAGCCTTAGTTCAACGCTGCCAATTCTGAAGCTAAGCATCTCAGAAGTCGATTGGAGTGTTGATGACATTTCTCTGTGTTCCCGATTCACACTGGGTTTAACCAAGATTGGAATTTGTTTCATCTGCCAAACCTGCGTACTTAGCTACCTTAATCGCTGTAAGTTCTGCATCCTTAAAAGCACCATGGCTGGCTTTGAATAAATAATTACATCGGGAGAAGCTGCACTTGTCCTCTGCAGCTGCGTGCTTGACTACCCACGAGCTTACAAGTAAATTCTTCACCTTTTCTGCAGACAAATTTATAGTGTAAGCCTTGAATTAGTTGGTTCCTCTTCGGATAAATTTCTTCACTCTAATTAATGACCTCCTGTCATGGACTTCTTTCAGCCAACAACAACTTTAGGAGAGGCTCGTAAAGTGATACTCATCTAACAAAAGGTGCCTCCTTGACATCACTCCTATATCTTTTCTGATAGAGTGTTCTGACATCCTGAGTCCAACTACTACATCAATTAATTATCAATTTCTCGTTGCATCGAGAATCCGTCTCATCTGAATTTTCTCATCTCATATCTTATCATCTGTTAAAAAACCTTTCGACACTGATGACCTCTCAAATTGCAGACCCATGTCAATTTTGAACTATGATTCACTATTTAAAATTCTTGAACAGGTAGTTGTGAAAACATAAACAAACGCATATATCTTCTGACTCACTAATATCCTCATTTCAGTCTGCATACCGCACGTTTCATTCAACTGAATCCGCACTTCTTGCTGTTCATAATGCATCATGTAGGCCTACTCTACGGATATTGGTAAGGTGACGCACTTGCTCTTCAAGAATTGTCTCAAGATTCTGATACCGTGGACCATTCTATTCCAACGGCGTCTCCAGCACTGTTCGGGGATTCGGGCCCTGCATCGAAGCAGTTTACTGCCTGTCTCAGTCCACGCACCGCACTCAATTTCTATATATTTCGAAACAATATAGTGATTAAAGCGTGCTCATAGAGGCAGCTTATTGTAGATATGAAGTCTTGTCTTTTTCAGAATGCATATCCACCATCAGCGACTCTTTGTCTCAATGGAGAGATCTTCTGGATGTTGACCTGATAACAGCTTTGATTTTGGTGCGCCATCGATTGGAGCAATCGGCGCTATAGAAGTTACTATTTAGTTTTAATGTAGAACAGAAAGACAGAGAAGCAGAGACACTGAGGCAGATGGGCAGACAGACAAACAGACAGACTTACCTGTTGATTGACAGGCAGGCAGATGAATGGATGAATGGATGGATGGATGGATTAATAATTGGATGGATGGATGGATGGATTAATAATTGGATGGATGGATGGATGGATGGATGGAGGAAGGACAGAGGAAGGCGTGGAAGGGTATGGGATTGAATGGCTGGCTGATACAAGGATATGGACAGAAAGAAGTAAGAAAGGATGGACAGATGGACGGACAAATAGGCAGACAGGCAGACACACAGACAGGCAGACGCACAGACAGGGACTTAATGACTGAACGTAAAAGATTCTGTAGGCCTAAATGTACGAGGCGGTCCTGAAGCTTTTGATCAAAATTCATAGTCTGGTCTTTCCTGCACCATTTCCTTTCCATCAGTGGTCCACAACAGGAATCGGTGGCAGAGGGAAGGGAAGAGCAGGGAAGAATAAATGAATTCATTTACTCCCTTAAGACCTTGCTGGAGCTTTGATAAGCAAATGATTACAAAACATAACATAACAAAACAGACAGACGGACAAACAGACAGACAGACAGACAGATTACAGGGCAGATACAAGGGCAGCATGATTCACGAAAGGACAAACAGCAAAGAAGACAACGGTTCGAACCCTGGATTTTGGGGAGGATTTTTGGGTAAAAGTCTCACAACTAAACATTCGGAAATCGTTGTGTCAGTGAAATTCTTTATAGAATTCATTTTGTGAGAATTAAAAGGAGCTGTATAAGTACTTTGATACATACATTCGTGCATACATACATACATACATACGTACATACATACATACATACATATATACATACATACATACATACATACATAATGTAGGTTTTACTTCTGTGGCGCCAACAAACTGACGGAAATATTGACGCAAGCATGCTGTGCACAAAGTACAAACCCAAACACTCGTGTAGACATCTTTGTGGTGTACTTGAGAGCGCTGAAGTAATATGACAGAGATATAAACATAGAGAGATAGCTAAACAGACAGAGACAGATGAACAGACAGACAGACATACAGAGAGATGAACGCTTGTTGGGGCAGCTTACAGCCAGACATGAATAACCGCTCTGGCACTTTGTATACGGCCTAATTAAACATTCGAATACATCTGCATGTTGCTTGTGACCTTCCGTCTATAACGGATGAACTCTGTATAAATGCTGCATAAATCAATGGAGGAACCCGAATTATTCTATTGATTCCCATCTATTTAGCGCTTTCATATAGCTTCCGGCAGAGCACCTGGTTGAGCCGCTCCCAAAGTATGGCAACTGTCATAGCCACCACGTCAGCAATATTCATAACGCGGGTCCAGGTTACATTGCAACCAACTACATTACAACCGACTACATTTCAACCCTACAACCTAACACATACATACAAACACACTTATGTACATTCATAATACCTATTCAAGTACATGTGGCAATTTGAATATTCATTACTAGTACTAGTACTACAGTAGAAAAAAAACGTATGAAAGTACGTGTTAGTACGGCAACTATGTGCAACTAATTGTTGTATAATATAAGTTTATTATACTATGCGCTGTAAGTATAGATTTCCTATTTATGATTTCCTTTGATGTCATCGTTTGTTGAGATAAGTCGTGGCCGCCGCTGTTGCAAGATGAAAGGAAACGTAGAAGAAGCTCGAAGCACCATCTCAAGTCATCTCTAGATATTACAACATCGAAACAAATATAACCGTTAATCTTTCTTTCCGAATCCAGGGCTCTCTTCTTCCTCTCTCCTTCTCCTTATGCGTCCGTCCGTCCTTCTTTTGATTCTCCACTGCTGTCGGCATGCCAGACTGACTGCATGTATACCTCCCTCTCTTCCTTCCTCTTGCTTCCATCTTTTCTTCCCACCAACTCGCTGCCTGATTCAGCGAATGAGAGTGAATCAGTGAGTGAATCAGTCAGTCAGTCAGTCAGTCAGTCAGTCAGTCAGTCAGTCAGTCAGTCAGTCAGTCAGTCAGTCAGTCAGTCAGTCAGTCAGTCAGTCAGTCAGTCAGTCAGTCAGTCAGTCAGTCAGTCAGTCAGTCAGTCAGTCAGTCAGTCAGTCAGTCAGTCAGTCAGTCAGCCAGCCAGCCAGCCAGTCAGTCAGTCAGTCGGTCAGTCAGTCAGTCACCTATCCAGCCAGCGAATTCAGACGCGTGTCTGTGTGCCGGTGTTGTTCTGTGTTACTGAGTATATGCCGTTGTTTGACTTTGTAATTAATAATTCTGCTCTTGATTGGCATCAGACACTGAAGCCGATACTTGTTGGCTTCAGAGTATGGCCAACGTTACAAGAACAGGAAGAAAAAGAAGGAGTAGAAGAAGAGCAAGAACAAGAAGAGCAGAAATAACAAGAACAAGAAGAATAGGAAGAATAGTAAGGCGTGCAGAACGTTCAAAAGGTGGAAAGAAAATCCGAGGAAACGGTTGAGAGATTGGAATTGCAGATGCAGAAAACCAGAAAGGTCACCGTAATCGATTTATGCAATACATGCAAATCCTTCTGAGCCCTAAGAAGCTGGAGAAGTTCACAGCATGCCTGCATCAGCAGTAACATTAGGACAACCAATAACATTAAGACAACCAGTAAGAACGTGATGGAGACATCATGGCAATCATGATTCTCCAAGTACGGCAGATCTATAGACACGTGAAAGACTTGAAATGTTGCTCATTTTCACCTTTAGCAATGAGGATTAAATGCGCTATATAAATGTTCAGATGGGGTAGCTGTTCGTTTCTGCCTGACGCTTTCAACTACTCCCCTCAGAATCGTATCTTGTCATCGTTGTCGCCGCCATCCTCAACATCATCATCATCGTCATCATCATCATCATCATCCCTCCCAATGCAAAATTTATAGTTCAATTAAAGCTTTAAAATTGCTAAGGTCATTCCATTAGATAAATCTGGAGATAATGATAAAATGACTAACTACAAATTGGTATCTGTGTTGCGTATATATCTAAGTTTTTTGAGAAAATTGCATATCATAAGGTCATAGGCTAATGAAACAGACGCTATCAAAGAATCTTTTTGCGTCCTGCCAACGTGGATTTCTTTCGGGCTGTTCAACGTTAATGGTCCAGTTAAAAATGCAAAACAAACTTGCAAAAGCCATAGACAATAATGATTTCTTAGTAGGTATGATTTTCGACCTTTCGAAGGCATTTGAAACTGTTGACCACCCCTACCCCTACATTTCTTAAGGAAATTGAAAAATTATGGCCCACGTGGAGTTAATATTATGTGTTTTAATGATTACTTACCTGACAGAAAAATTTTCTTGTCCAGTGGTTATCTTTCCAGCTCGTTTTCGGATCGTTGTGGCGTTCTGCAGAGAATAGTACTATGCACCGTATTGTTCTTAATCTATAATTAATTATTAATTAATTCCGGGATAAAAGTAACTACCTTTTATTCCGATCACAAAGTAAGGTTGGGTTAGAGCAGTTGGGATCAAATAAACTCAACAAAGTTTCTCAGGAGTTTACATCGGTGGGAAGATGAGACTGTGAGGGAGAGGATTTGTCCACCCGCCCTCATGCTTAGAAAATGAAGTCGCTTACATTTTACACCTATGGCTGCCTCAGGACTAGCTCAAAGGACTGCTCTTCTTCTTCTTTCATTGATCAGAACTTGACTTGGAAACAACACATAGCTCGAGTTTCTGTAAAAATATCTAAAAGCATTGGCTTTATCTCAAAAGCTTTATTTTCGACCCAAAGCTGCATTTGTTAATCTCAATTATACGCTAATATAGGTCTATACCTAATTAGCGCACTGCAACATTGTACTGGCCTCTAGGCCTAATTAAACTACTCGCCTATGTCGCCTATGAATTCTGCAGAAACGAGCTTTTGGTGCAATATGTAGACTGTACTGGAGGGCTTCTTCCAAACAGACCTTTGTTACATAGGCTTCCAAAGTTGGACTGTATAACAAAACTGAAAATTAGTTCGTTCATGTACCGCCAAATGAATGGTTAGTTTTTTTGTCACAATTAACGTGTCTTAGTTATTTTTAGAACTGCTTCAGAAATTCACGACCATTACGCTAAATCTTGTTTGAATCATCATAACTGTAGATCATCTGCATAGAGCTCCCATCATCCTCATTTTATTCATGTCCCACTCTGCACCCCTTTAAGACACAAATTAAAAACATTTGACCAAACTAAAATATTGTTTAACTTCAGTTATTGCTCTTGCAACTGGATTGTTTAGAAATTGTTAAGAAATATCTGTAGAAATAGAAATCAACCTGTGTGGAAATTACATAATTGCATGTTCCAATACTTGCCGTAAATGATTATATTGCTCAGGCAACATATGCACTCGTCCTGTTGGTCAATCTGCAGAAGTTCTCTCATATATCAGATTATATGAGGGACACGCTCCACCGGCTCCCCGTCGAGGAAAGAATACACCAGGGAGTTTTATGTTTCAGTCTCAAGTCAAATGGATCGGCAATCGTTACGCTCTGCTGCTCGTGAAGATATGCAGGTGCCGCGTTTCCGTACATCAACTCGGACCCATCGTGTCTTGGACCTTCGTCTTGTAACAGTCTATCGCTGCATAATGTTGCATTTAACCATGTCCAGTAAACATTTTAAAACTATCTTCAAACGTACTTATCAGTTACAAACAGTCATGTATGCAGCGACTTTGTGAGGTGCTTAAGACGCGCAATAGTATGAGTACCATTCATACATACATGCATACATAAAATAAATACATGCGTACACACGCACATACATACATACACACATACACACATACATGCGTGCATGCATATAACATGTACTGTGTGTGATTGTTCTTTTTGACACCCAATATTAGACTAAGACCATCATTATTCAGTATTGCCGTCAAGTAGGCCTAATTGTCATCAATAAAGTTTCGTTCAGTTTGAGTTCATTTCCATTAATCTGTACCAGACAACATCTGCCTATGGAAACATTCCAGCCAACTAAGACCACGTGGCCACAGTTTGGCAGACATTACTTTCAAATAAGTTAGAATGACGCAGGACATAGTTCGAGAATTCGTGACTTTTGGTTTTAAAATTCGTAAAAATTCGCGAATTTTTGGTCTATTTTAAAATTCGTAAAAATTCGTAAAAATTCGTTGGGCCATTGTTGGGTCTTTTTTTTACATTGACAGTGGATTTTGCAAAAACAGCGTAAGCAACAACAACAAATGTGATGACTTCATGATTAGTTGTGTTAAGCTTCTGCTTATAATTTAATGTAAAAACAGTGAAATGCAATATAAAAGTTTATTACGTAACGAGTTAATTCAGTTAAAATCTAATTTTTTAAAGATGAAAGAACATGGACCGGAGTGAAAGTATCTAGTAATTTTGGAGGAGAAGGAAATGGTAATAAAAAAATACAGTGTTGTTTTTGTGACAAGGAATTTGTTGGTTGTTCTGCCGGAATTCGGGAGCATTTGCATGGCGAAAATACAGAAACCAGAGTCGAGTGGGAGCAATGGGCTCGTTCCTGACTCAGAATCAGCGGACGATGAAGTAGAAGACACACCTTGGTGAACGTTGCCAACCCTTTTTAACCATGTTTGGCTGCAAGCTGTGTTAGAGGCTGACTGATGACACTGGAGCTGCATGTGGCACTGGTGGTTTTTCGTTCTGCTGACTGACACACAGTCACACACCTCAACTATGATAGAAATCGAAGTTCAAGACTCCAAGTAGAACAGTAACTGAATATCAGTACTATTGTGTTGCTAGTCAGCTATCTTTTACGGGTGATTGATTGCCTGTGACATGACATTTACTTGCTTAAAATGTTCAAAAGTAAACAAATAATAACATTTGTTGCCATGGCAAAAAATTATATTATTTTATTATATTACGAATTTTTACGAATTTTAAAACTGCAGTTTTAAAATTCGTTAAAATTCGTGAATTTTTAAAATTCTTAAAATTCGTAAAATGCGAATTCTCGAACTATATGACGCAGGATACGTTGTCATGACGACCATTTCTCGAAAGACGATGCAGAAAGGATATGTTGTTATGATAACCGTATCTAATGACAACCACTCTTTAAGATGACAGGGAGAGAAGGAGAGAGAAAGACAGAGACAGACAGACAGACAGAGACAGAGAGGGAGAGTGTGAGAGAGAGGGCGAGAGACATTAGATCCGCTTAACATATGATGGCGTTTCGAAATGGCTTCGCATTATGTAGCTCCTCTATAATGATGCTGCAGCAGCAGAGATGGACGGAGATGAAATGAGTTTGCCCGCATCAGGAGATGAAATTGAACGCATTCGTCTAATGGACGAATGCCGAACATTTGCAAATGCGACGGTCCAGTTTAGACCCATTATATATATATATATAATATGTATATATATAATGGGTCTATATATATACATAATTGCATATATATGTATGCAGAGTAGGACATCTATGTAATGGAGATAGATGAGATAGACTAAATATAAGATATATATGCAGATATATTTCTGGATATGTGTGCGCGTATATATGTGCTCCTGAAGACATAATTATACAGATCAGAAACTCATTATGCTCTGTCTTTTGGAGCCGGAAAAGAACCGTCCTATTCTGATACCGTGTTATAATGAGATTGTTTCCTATAGCTGAAAGAATTTTCAGATCCATGTCCTGACCTTATGATATCAGAATTCATGTCATAGGCCTAATGTCAGTCCATTATAATGATTCTTCAGTATACATAGAGAAAGTATACCTATAGAAAATCCAATCATATACATCTATATGAGGACATGACTTATTATATACAATAAAATGCTTGCATGCAAATATCTCTAAACATGCAATATTATATATGATTATGTGTAGTTTATGTTTATATATATATATATATAATCATGCAAAAATACATACACAAATACATATAATACTCACATACATGCATGTATACATACATAATACATACATGCATAATGCATACATACATACAATGTCATACATACATACATACATACAAACATACATACATACATGCATGCATATATATAATTATATATATATAAATACACACAGAAATTTATGCATATATGTATAAAAGTAGAAGTGCAGATTGAAGGAAATGAGACGACAATAATGAGTTCACATGGTCTTTGTATGAACATTACGGAGTACTTTTGTAAAGGCTAAATCTATGTACGTTTGTATATATATATATATATATATATATATATATATATATATATATATATATATATATATATATCCATATATATATGTATATTTTTATGTGTATAGAACTATGAATTCTCCAAATGCTGATATATATATATATATATATATATATATACAGTTTACATACATCTAAATATCAAAATAATCTAAACATAGCGACAGCGTTAATATATTGACCATAATTATATTATAGGTCATGTGCTTTGCTATACATCACCATGCATGGGTCCTTGGTCTGGATTTTAAATGCAGCTTTTATTTATCCCTTATTTACACTGGCGTAGGCCCTAAACTTGTCCAAATTATTGGGGACATGGGGTCTGGACCAGAAGTGCCAAAAACAAGTTTTTTCAAGATGAAAAGTTGTTTCTTATTGTTTTTTTAATGGTTTTTGTTGTTTTGGTTGTTTTTAAGATTTTCGGATTTCGGATCATAAAAATCATGAAAAATGGCATGAACAAGAGCTCCAACTCAGTTTAATTCAGTTGCGATTTCCAAAAATTAACAATCATTAAATCAATGTAATTAAAATAACATGCACAAAAATAAGAAATTCATTAAAAAAAAAATTTTGTGGTTTTCTTTTTCTTTTTTGTTTAAAACCAAAATCCGAAAAAACTTCTTTCACATCTGGTCTGAACAGTCAGCAGAGGCTTCCGGTGTTACGTTGATGTGTATGAAATGGGTGCGTTTTGTTTACATGTAAATCTGTTTCATATTGAAGATAAAATAATCTTTGTTGTCATTATGAATTTCTGCTAGTATTTCAGTTCTGTGTCTCTGTTTTTCTGTTTCTGAAGAAATTTGTCTATATTGAACATAATATTTTAATATTTGAAGAAATTCTCCTCTCGAATTTTGGGGGCATTGCCCCGGCTCCCCAATTATTGGGGGGGGACGTGCCCCGGCTGGCCCCAGAATCTATGCCTATGAGTATTTATTATTATTATTATAAATATAATTGCAAGATATTCCATTACTAAATACCACGAATGTATACACCGAAATTAGAAATAAAGACATATATCATCATCATCATCATCATCATCATCATCATCATCATCATCATCATCATCATCATCATCATCATCATCATCATCATCATCATCATCAGTAGATGTAGAACTAAGCGCCCAGCACAACCACCCAATAACTAGGTTCATAATGCAATAACCACCCAATAACCACCTAATAACCACGTGACGTCACGACCATCGTATGAGTCATCGAAACTATTGGAAATTCCCGCAGTTTCGATCACGCGCCTATGAGTCATTGGATGATTACGTGGGCTGGGAATTTCCAATAGTATCTAGTAATCTAGTTTTATGAAAGGGCTTAAAGGAATGAATGTCTATAATAAAATGGATACACGAACTGATTTCAAGAAATCACCTAAAGGAATAAATGTCCTTAATAAAATGGACTATTCGACGAACACCGTCAAAGAACTACAAAATATAACACGAGAGAGAGGTATGGTTGGTTATTCGAGACTGCGAAAAGCAGAACTCATAGCATTAATGTCGCCGAGGTCTGCGATCAACCCGCTAGACGCTCCGGTTCCAGACATTAAGGTTCCAACGCTTGTTCCAGGTAAGTATACGCCTCCGTCTGATATTTGGAAATCTTCTGCTAGTAATGTTTGGAATGAGATGAAGACTAAGGTTAGGTCTGTTATTAATTCTTTTGCGGATCGGTGGGTTAGTTCCATTCCTCCAAAGGAAAAGAAAACCGTGAATGAAAGATTGGAATCGTTGAAGACGAAGGTTTTGAGTATTTTTAGTAAAATCAATAAAAACAAGTTCGAACTTCGAGAGACCGCGACAGCTATTAAGGGTTTTACTAAGCGATACACGATCGATTCCACCAGTTCCATCGATGTCACATCTTTTCTCAACGCTGTAAGGCCTCAAGTAGTCAGTCTGCTAACGAAAAATCGAGGGGTAAAAGTTCAATTCAATCTTAATTGCGTAATGAAGAAAGTAGATATTAAATCCGGTGAAGAAGTCGAAGCCGAACCTCATTTTAAATCGAAGACCGATATCATTTTAGACGCAACCGATGTGTGTGAAATATTATAGCAATGCAGTGGATAAAATTAAGGAGAGCATGGCAAGTTTTCAGATGAGAGGTAGTAATTGGAGGTTTAAAACCGTTATGAAGTTGGATATCGATACAGTGGTATATAAGCCATTGAAAGGTAGTTCTTATATTCCTCTTCCCGAGTATTTAGCTAATAAAACGGCTATTATTAACCTGAAAAACGACGACGAAGAATGTTTTAAATGGTGTATTACTAGAGCGCTGAATCCAACGGATAAAAACCCTCAAAGAATCACAAAAGATCTAAACGAACAATCTAAGAAACTCGATTGGAAAGGTATTGAATTCCCGGTTGCTGCTGACGCTAATATTATAAATAAGTTTGAGCGTAACAATAACGTTAGCGTTAACGTATTCGGCTACGAAAAGGATGTATACCCATTATATATATCGAAGCATGAAAGCGATATCTGCGTAGATCTACTGCTTATTTCCGACGGTGAAAAGAAGCATTACTGTTGGATAAAGAACTTTAATAAATTGATGGCGGCACGAACGGAAAAATCCCATAATTCGATGCATTATTGTAAAAGATGTTTAACCGGTTACAGAGAAATAGAATCGCTGAATAAGCATACCGAGTACTGTTCACGGCAAGACGCCCAACGAATAGTTCTCCCCGACCCAGGAACTATGCTAAGTTTTAAGCATTATTTTAAATCGATGAGACTGCCGTTTATAGTTTACGCCGATTTTGAGTCTTTTATCAAACCTATCGATACATGCCAACCCGATCCCAACACGTCTTACACTAATAAATACCAGAAACATACGCCTAGCTCGTTTTGTTATCATATAAAATGCTTCGACGACGGCGTTTATTCCCAAGAGCCAGTGAGGTTTACGGCTGAAAACGAAGACGACGATGTTGCCCAGATATTCGTAGATTCTCTTGTAGAAAATGTAAAAGAAATATATAACCAGTTTAAATTCCCCAAGAATATGATATTCGGCAAAACTGAGAAGAAATGTTTCGATGAAGCTACTAACTGTCATATATGCGGAGGAGAGTTAGGTAAAGATCGAGTTAGAGATCACTGTCATTTAAGCGGTAAATTCACAGGCGCCGCCCATAACATTTGTAATATGAACTACAAAATCCCCAAGTTTTTCCCAGTTGTATTCCATAATCTATCCGGATACGACAGCCATCTATTCGTGAAGAAATTGCGAGGCGAGAATGGTGAGAAAATTAACTGTATTCCGAATAACGAAGAAAAGTATATCTCGTTTAGCCGAGAGGTCGTAGTCGGTAACTTTGTAAATAAAGAGGGAAAAGAGATAACGGTCAAGCGTGAATTACGCTTCATCGATAGTTTTAGATTCATGCCCTCGAGTCTTGACGCGTTATCGAAGAACCTTAGTAAAGATCAGTGTAAGAATTTAGGTGATTTCTTTAAAGGTGAGAAGTTAGATCTTTTACTCAGAAAAGGTGTTTACGCGTACGATTACGTTGACGGCATTGAAAGATTAAACGAGACCGAATAGCCTCCGAAGCATAAATTCTATTCTAAACTGAACGATTCAGACATCAGCGATGAAGATTACGAGCACGCCAAAAATGTATGGAAAGTATTTCGTTGTAAAACGTTAAGAGAATATCACGACTTGTATAGTCTTTCGGATGTTTTATTATTAGCCGATGTATTCGAAAACTTTAGAGACGTGTGCATCGAACATTATAGGCTCGATCCCGCGTGGTATTATACTTCACCCGGACTAGCATGGGACGCTGCGTTAAAGTTGACCGGCGTAGAGTTGGAGTTGTTGAGCGACTACGATATGTTACTGATGATCAAGCAAGGAATAAGAGGGGGAGTCAGCACGATTTCGAAACGATACGCGAAAGCGAACAACGAATACATGGGAGAAGCTTTCGATTGCAGCCAGCCTTCGGTATTCATTCCTTACTTAGACGCGAATAACTTGTACGGATGGGCGATGAGCAAAGCTTTACCAACTCATGGGTTTAAATGGATGAGCGATGACGAGCTGAACGATTGGAGAAGCATTACCGAACGAGATGGAGTGGGGTGCGTGTTAGAAGTCGATCTTGAGTATCCTAAGGAATTACACCACATGCATAGCGATTACCCTCTAGCTCCTGAGAGTATAAAACCTGCAGGATCGGATGTAACGAAACTAATTCCGAATTTAAACGATAAAAAGAAGTACGTTGTTCATTATGGTAATTTAAAGTTGTACGAAAGTCTCGGTTTGAAGATAATGAAAATACATCGAGGGTTAATATTCGAAGAAAGCGCTTGGCTGAAAAAGTATATCAACCTGAACACAGAATTGAGAACGAGAGCTACTAACGATTTCGAGAAGGACTTTTTCAAGTTGATGAATAATAGCGTCTTCGGTAAGACTATGGAATGTATCGAGAATCGAGTTGATGTACGATTGGTGTGCGATGAGAAGGAAGCTACGAAGCTCGCGGCGAAACCTAATTACGACGGTCGTACTATTTTCGATGAAAATCTAATCGCCGTTCACATGAAAAAGACCAAGCTGTTCTATAACAAGCCGATATATCTAGGTATGTGTATTTTAGACTCGAGCAAGACTTTAATCTACGACTTTCATTATAATTATATCAAGACCAAGTACGGAGATAGAGCAAAGTTACTTTTTACGGATACAGATTCTCTAGCTTATGAAATTAAGACCGAAGACTTCTACACCGATATAGCTCCTGACATTAGAAGCAGGTTCGACACGAGAGAGTACGCGAAAGATCATCCATCTGGTATAGAAACGGGTGTAAATAAGAAAGTTATCGGTATGTTCAAAGACGAGGCAGCAGGAAAACAGATCGAAGAATTCGTGGGTTTACGGTCGAAGTTGTACTCGTACAAGATGGCTGGTGAAGATCATAAGAAGTGTAAAGGAGTGAAAAATAACGTGGTTAAGAAAACGATAACTCACGAAGATTACAAAGAGTGTGTGTTTACGAGAAGAGAACAGTTAAGGAAAATGAACGTTATTCGATCGTATCATCACGACATGTATACCGAAGAAGTAAATAAAGTCGCGTTGTCGGCTGACGACGACAAACGAGTGATATTGGAAGATGGTATTCATACTTTGGCATACGGACATTATTCGCTTCATCAATAAGAGTATTAGTCGAATATTAAAATGAGTTCTACAACTGTCAAAAACATCGATGTCGAAGGCGTAGTTCTTCCAAATCAACCGTTAACGAATTTTGAATTATTGGATGCCGCGAAGAAACTAAATATTCCGAATTTTAGAGGAGTTTTTCTGTGAGACACCCTACCGAAGAAACCTAGCCGGAATGAGTGTGGGATATTAAACCTAGACGATTCTATGGGGAGGGCCACCACTGGGTCAGCTTTTTAAAGAACGGTAACGAGAAAATATATTTCGACAGCTATGGTCTTCCTCCTCCTACCGAACTATTAAAGTATTTACGGCGCCCGGTGTTTTACAACAGCGAACGCATACAGCCGGATAACGAAGTGTTTTGCGGACATTTGTGTTTGTACGTGTTAAAGAAGGCGATGAACGACGGATGCGAAGTTCAAAAAATCATGAACGATTTACATTAAACTAATATCAATCAATCAATCAATCAATCAATCAATCCTTTTATTGAAGCCATTTGAAGTACAAGGAAAATACAACATAAAAGTTTGAACTTTGGCAACAAGAGGAGACCCAAAAGGGATCTTGATCCCGCTTAACAGGGCCACCTAGTTAACATTTATCGTAATACAAGTAAATGTCAGCACAATCAATACTTTTAACGGTAACATCGATCAAGTTATATGATCAGCAAGTAAAAGAAACAATGATAGAACTCTTAACTAAAGAACTTAACTACCAGTACACATGGATTCCAACTAAGGTATACAGATCAATTGTCATTAGTTACAAAGAGATGAAAAAAAACCAAACAAACAAAAACAAACAAACAACAGTGCCTGTGTAAATAAACACATAGGCCTAGGCCTAATGCAGTCATGTGAGTGCATCCAAGAGATAGAGTTTCAGTTTTTGTTTAAATTGATGCATAGTAGGTATACCAGTAACTTCAATAGGCAATGAATTCCAGAGTATCGGGCCACAGACTTTGATGCTATGCTGCTTAACAGTAGTGTGGACACTACGTTGATGGTACTTGTTGAGCGATCGCGTGTAATGATTGTGTACGTCAGAATTTTTACAAAAACAATTTTTAAAATTCACAGGCAGTAGATTCGATTGAAATCTGAACATAAATAATCCAACTTGCAACTTATTTATGCATTCAAAAGGCAATATTCTCAAACTAAGAAATAACGGCAGAGTTGTAGCTCTAAAGGGTAAATTACATATAGTCCGAATGGCTCGCTTCTGCAGAGTTTTAAGAGTTGTTAAGCGAGTATGATACGTGGAAGCCCAGGAGATATTACAATACGATATGTAAGGGTATATTAAGGAGTAGTACAAATTCACAAGTATATATTGCGGTAGAAGGTGCCGAATACGAGAAATTATACCAATATTTTTTGACATCTTTTTAGATATGACATTTATATGCTCACTCCATGTTAAGTGCTCATCAATGTGAACACCCAAAAATTTAGTAGAAGATACCCTAGTTATGTTTTGGTTATCAATATTGATATTTAGATTGCAAGTTGGAACACATTTCCTTCGTGAATGAAACAATATGAAATTCGTTTTCATGAGATTTAACGACAGTTTGTTGGCTTTAAACCATTCTCCTACTAGACTTAATTCGGCATTAATTTTATTAACCAGTACATCAATTGATTTATCTGACATAAATACATTAGTATCATCAGCAAACATAACGAAATGAAGCAATGAAGAGGCGTTTGAGATGTCATTCACATATATCAAAAACAGCAAAGGGCCTAAAACAGAACCCTGTGGTACACCACAGGTAACATCAGATACATAAGAAATATGTCCATTATATGAGACACATTGCCTTCTATTTCTTAAGTAGTCAGAAAGCCAGTTAAGACAAACTCCTCTGATGCCATAATGTTCAAGTTTCCTTATCAGAATGTCATGGTTCACAGTATCAAACGCTTTAGATAAATCAAAAAAGACACCCATAGAGAAGTGATTGTTGTCCATAGCTTCGGAGATTTTGTCGTGCATTTCTAGTACGGCCATGTAAGTAGAATGACCTGAGCGAAAGCCATGCTGGCCTTTAAATAAGATATTCTTTAATGTTAAGTATGACGTTAGCCTTCCATGAACAATTTTTTCAAAAAATTTAGAAAAGTATGGCAAAATTGATATTGGCCTATAATTACTAAATTGGTTTTTGTCCCCAGACTTAAAGATTGGAATTATTTTGGCAATTTTTAGACTATTTGGGACAATACCAGTTACAATAGAACAGTTTATAATATTTGCGAGAGGAATCGAAGTGGCTTCAATGGCAAATTTGGCAATTTGGGGGTCAATGCCATCTAAACCGCTGCTGTGGGTGGGACGAAGTTCTTTTGCAATCGATACTATTTCTGTAGGTGTTGTTAATTCAATTCCCGTGGAAAAGATGGTCGGATGTTTTAAGAAAGTCTTGAATGAAATTTCAGTGTCAGGAATTTTAGCTGCTAATTTGGGTCCAATTTCAGTGAAAAATTCATTAAATTTACAAGCAATAAGGCTTTTATCTTTAGTTTCTACATCATTGATAAGAAAACTATCTGTGATCGAAGAATTTCCTTTTCCACGTAGAAGTGTTTTAATTACACCCCACGTCTTACTCAAGTCATTTTCACAATTCAGAATTTTGTTTATGTAGTAGTTCCGCTCAGCTGCTTTGCGTATTTTTTAAATTTATTTCTATACGTGATAAAGCTGGTCTTATTATCCGGTGTGGGATTTTTAATGTATTTTTTATACAGACGTGATTTCTTATTGCAGGATTTTAACAAGGCTGTAGTCATCCAGGGGTTCTTGATTCTATGGCTCTTTTTCGAAGAATAATTTGTTTTAGGGAAGGATTGTTCATATAATGACATATACTTCTCAATAAATAAGGAATAGGCAAGGGATGGGTCACTTTGCTCACATGCTTGATTGACAGCTGACCAATCAGCAGCACATAGCAAAGCATCAAATTTGCGTTTGGCAGTCTCATTTATTATTCTTTTCTCATATATGGGAGTTTTGTCCACTGAGATCCTTGCAAAATTACTCTGTAATATAATGGGCAAATGATCAGATATGTCGTTTATAATTATAGCAGATTCAATACAGTCGGACAAAGTATTTGTGAATATGTTATCGATCAAGGTAGCCGTATCATTAAACTAATAACTAATCTTATTAAAAACAATGCCAGTAGATAAATTCGGACATACAGATTCAGGATCTACGCAAAGAATAATTGCTGGTGGTGTTACGCTTAGTCAAGTAAATGCTAGTTTCCTTCGAATGGATGGAGCAAACCCGGCGACTGGAGATCTAAAAATGAGCGGCCACACGATAAAAGGTTTACCTACAACGAACGTTTCGGAAGCGGGAATGGATGAGGCCCTAAGTCGGGGACAAGCCATAGATTTGATAACGAATCGCAGCGATTTACCGTCCAACGATAATCTAAAAGTGTCTAAAACCGGCGATACTATGACTGGCGACTTACTCTTAAGCGTCGGCAGGGATCTTACGCGGGCGATGGGATGTAAGGATTTGGCTGGAAATAAAGCTTTTATTATATTTTTAGGAAATACAACGAATAAAATAGAAGGTCGATTAAGCCAACCAATTATATCGCAATCGACGGATGGATTTCGTTTTAGAATAAATGATGAACCCATCTTAGAGATGGTTAAGTCGACGGATGGCACTCCTCCTTCTAAAATACATGTGTATAAGCCCATCTTTATGCATGGTGCACACATTACAGGCCTACGCGATCCTAGCGGTGATGGTGATGCAGCGACTAAAAAATATGTTGATACGACTGCAGTCGGACCCGCGTTTAGCGTTTACACTATATCTCAACAAGCCATAAACGCTACAACTCACACAAGAGTTTCTTTCGATAGAGTAAGATTCAATACCGCTAGTAGTGATAACAGTACAGGACCGACTCGTTTCACTCCCGGTAAAGCCGGATATTATATCGTTTCGGCGTACATAGAATTTCGTGATGTGAGTAATACATCACATGGTAACGTCTTCCTGTATAAAAATGGGACGGTGTACATGCAAATTGCGGGTGGTGGGGGTACGGGAGGTTCGTATAATAACGCAACCGGTAGTAGCATAGTTTCCTTAACCGATACCGATTACCTCGAGATATTAGTTTATTCGTCCATCGCTACAAACATATTAGCTAGAGACTTTTCAGCGGCATTCTTACGACCATAAACTAAGTCCGTAACTGTAGAAACCTATCGCGTGTATACAAACGATAGGTTTCTAAAAATGTAGAAATCTTATCATTGTCGAGAAGACTCTTCGCTTGGGTGTGCGACTGCATCGATAGTTTCATCGTATGCTCTCGAAGTCTCTTTATCGATCTCGTAGATTCCGTCGTACACCGTAATTTCGTATCTGTTTCTCCATACTTTTCCGTTATAATACGATATTAAACGAGCGTTTTCTCTATAGGCTTTAGCCGCTTTGTGCATCGACGAATACTCGATGGTCTCACCCGTTTCCAAGTCAAAAATAACGACTCGTTTCGGGTTGTTTCTGATACCATTCAATCTATCGTATCTACCATCGTCATTATATTCTTTTCGACGATCTTTCCAATATTCTTTTTGATATTCTTTCAGATATTCTTTTCTCGTTAATTTCGGTTTACCTACTAGGGAGTTGTCCTCAGGAATCAATCCTTTCTCGATCAGCAGCTCTACCAATTCCGGTTTGTTGAGATGAGCGACACCTTTAATCTTATTCTCTTTCGCTAACTTGTGTAATTCTGGCAGCTTCATTTTATATACTACAAGATTGTCTTTAAACATGAAATACATTTTTCATACAGATGATTAGTACACTACGCTCATCTTCTGTCCATCCGACTGGAAGTTTAACAACTTATCCGAAATTATAACCGCGTAACCTTGGGTATCAGCTGGAACCTGAGCGTTGAAAGTAGCTTTGATTTGGATATCGACGACCGACGATTTCAGTCTTTCCGACTGTTTACTAACATCGAAAACTATGAGCGGATATAGATCTTTGTAATCGGCTGGAGTGATGTTGCTTTGCGTAATCAACGGATCCATTCCGTAGAACTTTTCGCTGAACGACGCCGCGTCTCTATAAGCTCTCGAAAATTTCTGGTTGGGAAACGATAGATCGTAGTCGACCGCCGGATATCTCTCTTGATTCATCATCACGTACATGTTTTTGAGGTTGCAATGATCGAAAATCGAGGGGTTATGTTCTTGGTCGCCGCTTCGATCGGTTTGAAATCCGACGACTATCCACCTAGGTTTTTCAGGAGCCGTCTTAACGCTAAGACGCCAACTAAAAGTAGTCGATTGAGGAACCGTTATAGTGTCGCATTGACGAGCTCGATATGCAACGGGCACCGATGCTTTCGATTCGATAGTTTTGTACAATTGCATCTTCTCCATATCCGCCGGAGTAACGTGCGGCATAAACCACGAGATTTTCGCGACGTCGACTTTTCCTGCATCCGCGGCAGCGAGTCTAAAAATAGCGTCGTCGTCCGATTTTCGAACCATCGTTAGCGTGTGCTTAAAACCGTACACTATTTTATCGTAATCTTCGCAGAATCCGAAAATATGTTTAAGGGGCACGACGAAACTAAACGTTCCCTTAGCCGTTGGTTTTTGAATAAGATACCCTTGACGAGTCGCGAAACCCGCGTTATCCGCTATAACCGCGGTTGCCGCGGTATCTTTGCACCATAATTGGTTAAGACCTTGCGCTTTGGCGAAGTCGTCCGGATATTTAAGCAAACCAAGCATCGTAGTTGCTTGTCCGGGGTGAAATACCGTTTCGATATCTTGATTCGATAGGGAATACGCGATTTGACTGAAAAGATGCAAGAGTCCATTATTTGAGAGGGCCACAGCGTCACCATTAGCGTACGCCGCCCCTGCAACTCTTTTAACCAACCTACCTTCGAATAGCAGGTAAGATTCGGCGGGATGGCAAAATAGATCTTGAGTTTCGATATTTATACGAATCTCGCCGGGCGTGTTAAAACCCGTTCTCGCTGCCGGTTCGTATTCATGCCATTCGTATTTTTCGATTCCTTCGTCGACCTCTGAGGGTGTTGTAATGTTCAGAATATTCGATTGCATTTTAATTACTAAAGATTATTTATTTAAACTCACGCGAGTTTCAATCCCGCTCCGTTTTTGTTGAGACCACGCACGAGATCTCGAATGGACACGACCTTCGAAGATGGCTTTTCGAGTCCGTAACCGGCTAGTATCTTATTAATATCGGTTCCTCCCGCGCCGTTATCGATTAGCCGTGCTAAGACAGCCGCATTCGATTGCGTAAGCGCTGGCGTTGGTATCGTTTCGGCTACACGCGGCTCCATAACCGACGATGCTAAAAGTTTAGCGGCAGCTTTTTCCATCACTCGCTTACCAGCTTCTACGGCGGTATTCTTCCCAACTTGTAGCGCCTTTTGGGCCAACTCTCTCGCGGCGTCTTTACCCGCGCTAAGGGCGGACGATGCGACTCGTTTACCGACATCCGAAGTGAAGAGCTTCTTGAACACTCCCGTAATAGTATCCATTATTCCCGCTCCTCCTATAACGTATTTTCTCATAAATCTTCTATCAGCATATTTATGATTAGTATATCTTCTACTAGCGATGACGAGCATGTTTTATAATTGCAACATTAAGTTTTTATACTGTTCTTTGCCGATAACTTTTTGTCGTAATAGTTCATCGCATATACCAACGATCTCGTTTCTCACTCCCGTATTACCCGCGCCGTAGCTAGCGAGACGTAGACTCAACATTTCTACTAAAGCATTCGGATCTTGCGGAATTACGACGACTCCTTTACCCGTCTTCGGCGTCTGTTTTCCAGACTTCAGTTCCCATATCGGTTTAATGATGTTTCGATACTTAGAGCTTCTAGACGATTTCGGTTTACTCGGATTGTTAGGTTGTCTCATAGCATTCGTCGCGTCTAGAATCTCGACGTAATCGGACATATCGTTATCGTCGTAAATCGAACTGTTCGGTTTAGCCATAGTCACTAGCTCCCAAAGTCCTGGAGTACCTGTATAAGTCTTCTCTCCGACTATTATATCGTCGTTCTGGAACGATACGCGTGTGTCTCCGATATAAAATTTCCCGTCTTTCTTTGAATTTAGACCGAACGTCGTATCGGTAGACTTTTTATTAGAAGCGTATTGGGACAAGTATTTCGTTGCCACGTCTCCTAATTCTAACATTCTAACGTCTTCTACAGGATCCTCGTAAGCCTCTATCGAGGGATACTGTGGAAACTGTATGGCTTTTAACGACGATGATATCGATGCGGGAAGCGCTTTTAGAGCGTCAGACGTGGCTACTGAGTTTTCCTTAATAGTTGATAACAAAGCGTTTTGTTCTTTCGATATGGTCGATTGCGAATCGACGATCGGTTTGTATAACTTTACCAAATCTCGCTGCAGTCCTATATCGCCTAGTTTCTCGGATAAATAATCTCGTTGAATGTTTTTCTTCGTCTTCAGAAACTCTTCGACGATAAAGTCTCTTTTGGTGGGATCGTTAATCTTTAGAAATGACATTGTTTTTTAAATAGGTGTTATAATGTTTTAACACGTTTTTGAAACACGCGTTAAAACATTGAAATGGAACGAACGTGATTTTCACACGTTTTACGTTCTATGTTTTACGTTTATGTTCTATGTTTTACGTTCTACGTTTTACGTTCTACGTTTTCCATCGATTTCCCAAACGCGTCCTTCAACGACTCGGCTATAGTTTCTTGTTGGACTGATTTTCTGATTTCTTCTTTCATTTCGTTAAATTTCACGCGTTCGTTTAGAATTAACGTGCATTCCTCGTCCGAAATATAATCGTCTTCCAAAGCTTTCGAGATGTAGTCGTTGATCGTGTTGAGTTTTGCTTCGGCTAAAGTTTTAATCTTTTCATGCTTTTCTACCTTTTGCGTGAGCTTTCTGTTGATCACACGCCCGATCACGTTGACAACACCCGCGCCAATCGCCAGTCCTTGTAGAACCACCGCGATAGGTGCCGCGACTATCGTAGACATAACCGTGATCGCCGAAGCAGTTGAACCCATCACGACAAGAGTCGATATACCGTCTACTACGTTGATAAGCCTAACGCCTTTACGATACTTTTCACTTAGAATCTCTCTTTTTTCGCGTTCGAACTCGATATCGTCTTGAACTTCGGTGATTTTCGAAAATCGGAAAGCCTGGCCGATTCTATCGATTCTCGGTTTCAGTGGGATCTCCATTCTTTTTATAATAACGCGATATAATTTTTTAAACTGCGATTATTTTAGGTAATTAACGAAACATAACGAATCGCCTTCGATTATACTAACTACGGAATCCGTGTCGTTTTGAATAGTAATTTCGATGTCTTCTACTTGCCCGGTAACGACTCCATCTCGTAGACTCGCTTCGATTTCCTGTCTAAGTGAAACTACACACGATCCTTTCGTCATTCGAACGCCTAGTCCTAGCGTCACTGTAGCTGTTTCTCTAGGTTGAATCGTTATCAGTTGTTGCGCAAAAATCTCCCATCTTAGTCCACCCAGTTGTCTGCAGGGTGTATGCGTTACTTTTTTAACGTCCAACGTACCTCTTTCGGTTGGGTTCTAACTTCGATCCGACGAGTGGGTCTCGTTATAAATTTATGGATAGGTCTGTTGAATCCCGACATTTTATTTATACGAGGATTATTTTTTAAAGCAACATACCGAGAATCGGAATATTTTGGAAAGGCGAATTAGGGCCTAGTATAAGCCCGCTACCCGTTTTCATATACAACCCGCTACCCGTTTTCATATACAATCCCGATCCCACCGAACTGCCTTTCGACCACGGAGACAGATACAACCCATTTCCATCCGGTCTTACTTTACAAGCCAGGCCGCCTTTGTTAATGTACACTACTCCCGATCCGCTTATTTTATCGATAATTTTCGAAGTAGCTGCGGAACCTAATCCGCTTAAAGCGCCTTGTGCTAAACTAGGCATTACGCTTGAAAGAATATATTTTCCGGCAGTAGCTAGAAATGGTAGAATAGCTCCGATAAAATCGCCTTCGACTTTAGCGTTATATATTAATTGCGTTTTACTCATTTTGATCGTCGTGCCCTTTCCGTTCTGACAAGCTTTCGCCGCTTTGTTAAATTGCGCTTCCGTAAGAGCTAAAATGTGGTCTCCATCTAGATCATCGTGAGATAGTCTAATACTAACACCGTCGGCTCCCGCTTCAAGCGCTCGTTTAATCTTGTCTTTTTGTCCTTCCGAAATATTAACGCGTACTTTCGTGTACTGAGTCATTTTATATATAACTAAGATAAAGTTTTAAGTCTTCACACTTCTCTAATATGAAACTTGATCGACATCGCTTCCCCTCTGATGTTAATTAGTTTTCCATTTTGGTCGGTAAGACTCGTTTCCATCGATGAAATCGTATTCATCGTAATGGGGAGATAAATTAAATTAGCTGGGATTTGGATGATCTTATAACCAGGTCCAACGGTAGGAAAAAACGAATATATCACGTTCGTCGTCGATCCATTCGAGTACGAACCTCCGATTATATCGCTAGTTACTCTAAAGCTGTCTATGTTCATTATGTTCACGATGTTTTCCGATTCGAAATAACCCTCCATATATGTCCCGGGAGTGAAACCTAGGACCGTTCTGATCGAGTTGTCTGGTGTGAAATCAACCCTATAATTCGGCGCAATGTTTAACACCGCCTTCAACGTATTAGTGTTTGCTTCTAACGTAATGCAATATTCTTCGTTTGCGGTATCGTAATGACCGTTCTCTTTCATAATTTTCTTCACATAGTCGTTTATATCCGCGAGTTGATAGGACCCTTCCGGGATATCTACGTCAAACCACGTCGCGCCACTGTCCGGCGAATACTTGAAGTTGTCGTTGCTCGCGTCTATATTTGGAAACACGTAGTAAGTATACAAATCGACTAAAGCCATTTCATACTTTTTGGTTTTATCTAGTTCGATTACCGGATTGTTTTTCGTTATAATTCGTGCGGTTCTACCCTTTTCGTTGCCCACTAAAATGTAAAACGACGATTTCGGATTCGTGTTAGTCGCAGTTTGTGCCGTGTTCACCTGTATCTTCACGAGGAGTTCTTCCATTTTTACTAGTATATTTTATTTTAATTCAGAATTGGGGATGTAAAATTCATCTAATCCGCGTCGGTATTTACCGCAGCTCTTCTTGCTCGTTAAGTCGATAACTACGAATTGATGCGGTTGTTTCCACGTCTCTTCGCATAGTTTTTTGAATTCCTCTTTAGGCATGTCCGTACTTACATGATCGTTGTAGATATGAGAAACATTCTTCATGTCTTGTGGAAATAAACAAATAAAGTTTGCGTTCTCTCTGATAGTCTGTCTAGGCAATTTAAAATAATTCTGTGCGAGGTACAAACAGTCGACGTTACTATGCCTGCCCCTAATATAATACTTTTCGCATTTGTTCTGCTTCTCCAAAAGTAAATCGTCAAAAATCATCAAGTTATTTTTTGCGCTGCTTAAGTCACTAGGATCCGGCACATCGTCCGCGGATTCGTAAAACCTGCATTCGATATCCGACTTGTCTCTTAAAATTATCGCCATCTCTTCAGCAACGCATGCCGGAGAACTATCACACCTCATTATCTCATCTCGAATGTTAAACAACCTGATGATCGCTTCTTTTGGCAGTTTTTCTTCGAATGCCTTTTTAAGAATTTTGTACTCCGATTGAAATAGAGATTTCCCGAATACTTGTAAATTGTTATAGTCGAGCCATCCAGGTCTCAAAAGTAAATTTAACAATAACGTCGTCTTACCACAACCCGACTTTCCTACTATTACACCCCTTATACTTTTAGGTAATAGGTTGATATTAAATCTTTTCGATGATAAATCGTTCCACGTTAAGTCTTTCACTTCCATTTTAAATATATAAAAGTTCTATATTAAAACTGAAATGTATTGCGTAAAGTGTAAAAGACAGACCGAAACTAAAGATATACAAGATGTTGTGGCTAAGAATGGGAGATCCATGCAACGAGGTGTATGCGTTGTATGTGGGAAAACAAAAACTCAATTCGTAAAAGGAACCGCTACGAAAGGCGGAGATGTAGTCGGTTCGTTGAATGCAGCCACTAGTAAGATAAAGTTACCTTGGGCTAAATATCCAGGTGAGATGCATCTTCCAGGTCACTCGTTTACAGGACCTGGGACTAGGTTGGATTTGA
>OY744605.1:51523354-51610854 GCA_963556255.1 Allolobophora icterica
TGTGACACTTGGATGGCTGACACGCCGGTGGAGCGTTGGAGGGGCTCCATCGCCCGGTAACTAAAAATAGTTACTGGGAAAGACCACTGTTACCGAAAGACCGCAGTACGGGAAAAGACCGCCCGACAACTGATTACAGTGCGGTAAGACCAGGAAAAACGATAGAGTCAGGAAAATCTGGTATTCAAACCAATCGTTATTCAGAGCAAATAACTTGGTGATCGAAACACGTAGTTCCGAGAACTGACCGAAGGCGAAGTAGGGCCCACCTCGTGCGCCGGTCGGAACCCAGTTCTGCGTGCGGTTAGGGAGGTTTTAGACCTAGAACCTGTCCTATCAGAAGAGAGTGTCGTGAGACCAGTACACCGCGTTAATATCACACGTGCATATATTATCGCAAGATGTTCGCGTGTTTGAGACGGCACGACGTGACGACTCGTCAGATGTACACCTTGTCCTCTCGGACAGGAGAACGTTCAGAGTTTTCCCCTATTGACGATAACTCGAGAGTCACGAGATGCAGAATGGTACGTGAGGGTTCGGTTAAGGTGGAGAAAAAGAGGAAGTCTTTGACTAAGAGATCTCACAGGAAGCTGAGGACTCCTGCCGGCAAGAGAGCGAACCCTGTTCTAAAGGACGGCCATCCTGAGGACGAGGACGTTGCCCACCCGGCGACCGCGGCAGTGGCAGAGTCCGAAAGTGAGATGGAGCTTGACAGCGACACTGTTCGCAAACAAGCGATACCCTCGGAACCTCCTCTTGGAGGAATGGGCACTGAGAGTGGAGACAGGGAACCGCTCGTCTACATCAGAAGTAGACAGGATAGTGACCCGGGTGACTCCAGAAGGTCAGTTGGCTGGAGCCGAACCCAGCCCGACGACGAAGCAGCGTCTCGGGTAAGACCGACACAAATTGGTACCATGTCTGATGAAGGGTTAGTTGATCTCGAGCGACGAACGTCACAAACTGGTACCAGAAGTGGGGTTCTAGCGTTTTCTTGTTACAGAACCAGGCAAGGTCAGGAAGATACCGAGGACGAGTCGGATGAAGTGCCCCATAGTGAGCACGGAGGCGCGCGTCCAAAGTTACGTAAACGGAAAAGCAAACGAAGGTTGCTTGATGAAACGGGTGCACCTGACGAAACCAGTGCATTTGAAACGGAAGCTGGAACCCGCAGTGGGCGTGAAAGAGGTTTCCATGAGGATAACGGATGGTTGATAACCGTTCCAAAGACTACTGAGGTAGTACGGAACGATGTGAATAACGAGACATTCACACACTGGCGAGAGACCGTTGGTGAGAGTAGGTTTGACAGGTCCAAACCACTCGACGACAATAGAGTTCCGCGTATAATACATGAGAGAACGTTCGACAATAGATCGGGGAACCTTGTGCAGGTTCAAGTACCTAGTATTGTACGGGGCAGGCAACCTGTACAGTTGAGACAGGCTTGTGATAGGCCAAGAGACATTGAGACAGGCCTGAAACCGCGGGGTGACGCCGTAGTGCAGAAAACGAGTGGTGACATCGTGGCGCATCAGCGAAACGAAGGTAATCGAGTACCGTTTACCAACATGGAAGAAGGTCGCCCAAGACCTGTGACCGATGAGGTAGATTGGCAAGCGGAGATGTCTTACCTGCGACAGAGTGTGGCAATGATGAGTTCGAAACTTGAAGAACTGTCTGTTCCTGCTGCTCAGCATGCGAAGTCTTACCGACGCGAGACATCGGGGAAACCTACGGGCCCAGGTTACCAGATGGATCGCCGAGGGAAGCTGCAGATCGAAGAGCCGGCACGGAGCCGAGGTAACACAGAGACACGCGAGGAAGTTTCGCTTGCGGAAACTTCGGAAAAGTTACGTAGCCGCTATCTTCCCGAGGACAGCGGGAGAGAGTCACACGGAAAAACGGCAAGGCAATCGAGTCGACAACGTCTGTTGACAAGAGGAAGAGTTGAGGCGAAATTACGTTCGTCAGTGAGTTCTTCGGATTTAGACGCCGATAGTGTTGGTCCAGAAGAGGCCATGAGAACCGGAGTCTTTGACAGGAAAAACCTCCGCCAACGAGGAAGACACGAGAGTTATGAGAAAACTGAAAGGGAGACGTATGGTAAGGAACGTCTACCAGAGTACGAGAGACGCGGTTTAAAACAGGCACTTGATAGAGAAACCGAGAGAGAATCGAACATGGGAAGAGACAGAGATCATTTGGCCTGGGATGAGACCCACGAGCGGTACTCTAAAGGGCACAAACCAGATTCGAGAAGTCGTAATTGTCTTAGGTACGACGAATCTGACAGACCGCCAGAGTCAGGAAAAAGAGATATTCGCGAAGAAGACAGAAGAGTTACGTTCGTCAACGGAAACTCTCAGAGCTCTCGCAATAAATATAAACGATCGGAGTCCAAAGACTACGCAGGTGGTGAGCCTCGTAGAAAAGGTCAGAGACCGGCTGAGTACATCTCTGATGAAGACAGTGCAACGTCAGACGACCGAGAGATGACTACGATGTATTCTAAGTGGCGTACAGGGAAGACGTTGGGTACTCTGAGGGGACAGAGTCGGCACCGGTCAGTGGTGAGGACAGACGAGGAAAACGATTCCAGGAGTAACGATGGGGACAACCGGAGAGGAAATCCCAAGAAGAGTGTCGGAAGATCACTTGTTACACGGACAAGAGGCGAAGACCGATCGGATCGCGGTATACGAATCAAGCTAGAGAAGTACGATGGCAAGTCAGCGATCGCAGCCTTTCTAGCAAAGTTCGAAGTTTGTGCACGGTGCAACCGGTGGAGTGATCAGGAAAAAGCAGACCAGTTAATGTGTGCCCTAACGGGTCCCGCTTCGCAGCTGTTGTGGGACATGGGTGCACAGAGGGACGTGTCTTGGCGAGAACTTGTTGAGCGGCTTAAGGCCCGGTACGGGTCTGATGACCAAACTAGCCTATATCGGATGAAACTTCGCACTTACCGGCAGGCTCACGGAGAAACGCTGAGTAGTGTAGTGCAGGAAGTACGAAGGCTAATGGCTTTGGCATACCCAGGACCAACAAGTGATATCGTCGAGACGGTCGCTTGTGACGCTTTCATTGATGCACTGGCAAACCAAGATTTGGGGCAGAAGGTGCGCGAGCGAGAACCAGTTAACCTCGAAGCGGCGTATAAACATGCGGTGAGGTTGGATGCCTATGGTCGATCTTCGACACAAGGTGGTGATTTAGACCGGAGACACGCGAGAGTTAAAGTTACCATGGAAGACCGAAAAGACTCGAGCACTGAGGGGCAACAGTCTCGTCGTCTAGAAGATCTCGAGCGAAAGATTAAAAATCTTTCAAGAGAACTTGATCGAGTGACAATAAATCAGAATTTGGGCATCGTTCCGAGAAAACCTTATGAAAGGGAGAACAGTTCTGATCTAGCTGTGGGAGATCAGAGGACAACCGAACCGAATGTGGGATGGCGACGGATTTATCCGCCCACACGGTTGCGTAACCCGGATATCGAATGCTACTTGTGCAAACGAAAAGGACACATGAGGCGATATTGTCCTCAGAGAAACGCTGAGACGAATGGTGCAACCGGTACCAGTGAACCTACAAAGGCTGAACCGATACAAGAGGAAACCCAAAACCGACTGGTCAAAGGCAGTAGGGTGGCCTACGTGGTTGCGAGACTGGCAGGAAAACGTATACACTGTCTACTTGATTCTGGAAGTGAAATGTCACTTGTGCCACGACGTTTCGTGCTAGACGCTGTGCTAGTACCGTCAGAACAGCGACTCCTAGCCGCTAATGGAAGTCAGATTAAGGTGGATGGTGAAACTAACCTTAAGATTCGGATCGGAAAGCAGGTGTACCCTGTACCCTGTCTAGTTACAGACCAAGTGACAGAAGTGATCTTGGGGTTATCTTGGCTGGAAGCCAATCAGGCAAGATGGGACTTCGCAAGTCGATGCGTTTTCCTTGGGAGCGAGAAGATCCCTCTGAAAGAGGTCGTTACCGAGTCCATGTGCCGGAGGGTTATTGTGCAAGAGGACATAATAGTTCCTCCAAGGAGCGAAGTTGACGTTCCAGCTTGGGTAGTATACCCGCATTTCCAAAAAGATAACGAAGATTGGACGACCATTCCAATGGAATTATCAAAAGATTTGATAATCGGACGTACGTTGGTGACAGGAAGAGACACGGAAGTGTGGATCAGGATGTTGAATGTTGGAGACAGAGATTCGCTAGTCAAGAAACGGACTGAATGTCCGCTGGAGCGAGAGAACGTAGTCGATGTGACAGTTAATCGAGCCAGAACGGAATCGTATGATGAGCCTTACCGAAGCGAAAATCCGGAGAAGCCTATGGGCCCAGGTTATCCGGAGGAACGCCGAGGAAAGCAGCAAAGTACGATTGACCGGTTTGGATCGAAGATTAGTACAACGGCCAGTGTGGCGGAGCAGACGCTCAACCCACTTGCCGAACAGACCCTAAAACGACTATGGGAAGAAGTGCCAGCAGACATTTCGGAAGAAGAGCGAATCAGGTTACGAAAACTGGTGCTAACGTACAGCGCAACGTTTTCCCTTAACGAAAGTGATAACGGATTCACTTCGGTGATCCAACACGAGATCGATACGGGACAGGAGAAACCAGTTCGGCAACCTTTGAGACGTCAACCGCTTTCCATGTTACCGGAAGTTGATCGTCAGGTAGAAGACATGTTGAGACAAGGAATCATTGAACCTTCGATATCGGAATGGGCATCCAATGTCGTAATGGTTAAGAAAAAGGATGGCAGTATGCGTTTCTGTATCGATTACAGGCAACTGAACCTGAAGACACGGAAAGATGCTCATCCGTTACCCCTTATCCGCGAGAGTTTAGATACCCTGGGTGGCGCCAGATGGTACAGTACGTTCGATTTGAGAGCAGGTTATCACCAGATGGCCTTGCACCCAAGAGACAAACACAAGACCGGGTTCGTTACGAGAAGGGGCAGCTTCCAATTCAAAGTGTTACCTTTCGGATTGTGCAATAGTCCGGCCTCGTTTTGTCGACTAATGAACTTAGTCTTGACAGGGCTAAACTATGACATCTGTCTGGTGTACTTGGATGACATAATTGTGTTCTCGAGGGACGTAGAGACGCACATGCAACGTCTAGAGATGATTTTCAGGAGATTACAAGAGTATAATCTCAAGCTGAAACCATCCAAATGTTACCTGTTACAACAGAGAGTATTGTTTCTTGGTCACGTTTTGAGTGAAGAAGGGGTCGCGACGGATCCGAGCAAGATCAAGGCCGTAGAAGAATGGTCTGCTCCTCGGAACTTGAGGCAAGTCAGATCCTTCGTTGGTCTTTGCTCCTATTACCGACGTTTCATACATGATTTCGCGGTGGTAGCTCAACCACTTCATTTCCTGACCAGGAAAAATGTACCGTTCCATTGGACTGACGAATGTCAGGGAGCTTTCGAAGAACTTAAACGAAAGTTGGTTTCCGCACCTATACTTGGGTTACCGAACGACGAGGGCCAGTACATCCTAGATACGGATGCCTCGGCATACGCCATTGGAGCGGTGTTATCGCAAGTACAAGAAGGAGAAGAGACAGTGATTTGTTACGCGAGTCGGCTCTTGTCAACGGCGGAACGGAACTATAACGTTACCAGGCGAGAGTTGTTAGCTGTGGTGTATTTCTTGAAAGAGTTTCGTCAGTACTTACTGGGTAGTAAATTCCTACTCAGAACAGACCACTCCGCACTTCAGTGGTTGCGCAGAACACCGGAACCGATTGGCCAACAGGCTCGTTGGTTAGAGATGATAGAGGAGTTTGACATGGAGATATGTCACAGACCGGGAGCAAAACACGGTAACGCAGACGCGATGTCTAGAGGTCCGGGTGAGGAACAACCTAAAGTGGTTACCATGAGAGTTACGAATGAAGACGTGATGTGGGCACGTCCGATCGGAGAAGTAACGCGCTCCGAGGTTACCAGTGAAGATACAGGCCAGGAAATCCGTTGGACAAAGGAGTTTCTTCGAAGAGAACAGCAGAGCGATTGCAATATTGGTACGGTCCTTGGTTGGAAGGAGTCGAAGCATCATCCAACACAGGCAGAACTATCACCTGCTAGCGGAGAAGTGAAAGTGTTGGTGAGCAACTGGAATCAGCTGGAAGTCCTGCAAGGAGTGTTACACAGAGGCTGGATTCAGGGTAACACAGGAAAAGCTGAGCGATCTCAGTTAGTTGTGCCCTTATCTCTACGGCAAGAGATGCTTCAGTTAACACACGCAAGCTTTGCCGAAGGACATTTCGGGATTCGGAAGAGTTTAACTCAGTTGCAACGTCGGGCGTATTGGCCGAGTTGGAAGGACGATGTTAGACGGTTCTGCCAAAGGTGCGATCGCTGTGCTCGTTATCGAAGGGAGAAACCTCCAAGACAGGGTTACATGCAGACTCCTGTGGTCGGTGAACCAATGGAGAGATTCGGAATTGATATAACTGGTCCGCATCCTGTATCAAGTAAAGGCAACAAATACATACTGACAGCGATAGATTACTTCTCGAGATGGGCTGAAGCTCTGCCTATCAGAAACCAAGAGGCCGTTACTGTGGCAGAATCGCTTATGGTACACGTGTTCTCGAGGTTTGGTATGCCACGCCAGATCCTGACGGATCAGGGACCGTGTTTTGAGTCGAAGTTATTCAAAGAGCTGTGTAAACGCATGGAGATTGACAAAGTACGTACAACTCCATATCGACCCTCTGGTAACGGAATGATCGAAAGGTTCCACAGAACACTGAACATGTTGATCGGAAAGGTAGTGTCGGAACGACAAAAGGATTGGGATGTTCATGTACCATATGTAATGGCGGCATATCGAGGTACTGAACATGAAGCGACCCAACGGACACCTAATTTCCTGTTCCTGGGAAGAGAGAACCATACGCCATTAGACTTGATCCTAGCCCAAGTTACAGAGTTCGAGAGACCGTCTTACAGTGACATGGAAGAGTACGTGGAGAAACAGAAAGAGAAAATGGAACGATCGTATCGGCTTGTACGAGAACAGTTAAAGAGAGTAGCAGAAAGAAGGAAAAAAAACCTACGATTTGAGAGTGAGACCTAGCAAGTTCGCTCAAGGAGATTGGGTTTACTATTACTACCCTCGGCTAAGAAGTGGAAGGAAGACAAAATGGGCTCGCTATTACACCGGCCCATTCTTGGTTATTCAAGTGCTCAGTCCGTGTCTGTACCGGATTCAGAAGAGTCCGAAATCCACGCTAATGGTTGTGCACGTGGATAAATTGAAGCCGTTTTACGGTAAACCTCCGAGTACCTGGTTACCGGAGAGGGACAGAAATCTTGAGTTACCTACAATAGACTGGCCAGTCCTGGCTCAAGATCCTAATGCAGAACATGAACCAGAGGAACCTTCAGAGAATCCAGAAGAGACCGCTGATCCAGAATTGCCACCTGTACGACGGACGAGACGAAGATCTCGCTTGGATGGATGACTACGACTGTAGAAGTCCTTGTTAGTGACCTTCTGAAGCAGACGTGTATCTAGGACCAACTAGATGAACGCTTAATTGCGTTGGTTTCATTGACTATTCGAGACCCATGTTTCAGTTGCCCTTTTGATGAGAGTAATTCTTTTGAGCGGTATCTGGGAGCATACCGTACCTGTGCTACCAGCAACGCTTAATTGCGTTGGTTTTACAGATTGTCAGTGAATGACTGTTTAAGTTTCCTTTTGATGATATGTTTTCGGTTAAACATTGGATTAGTGGTTAGAACTGAAACGAGTAAAGATTCCAGTACTAGAACGCTTCATTGCGTTGGTTCTACAAGCGAACTATTGGAGAACCATGTTTCCGTTTCCTTGTGATGACAGAGTTTCTTTTCGACAGTATAATGCTCGTAACAACGAGTGTTAAGGAAATTCGGGGCAATGCGATTTCCTTGGTTACCGTTTCATGATGCTTTAGTGCGCTACCTTAGTGCGCCACTTAGGATAGATCATCATGCGATAGAAGCATATGTTAGGACTTAGATCATGTGCGTAAATATGATAACTTGTACTAGTTAAGATATGTAAAAAAAAAAAAAAAAAAAATATATATATATATTTTAGCAAAATAAAAAGGTTATCGGATCGAGGCGGGGCAGTACAAACTGTTGTCCGCTTTTATTTTGCTTTCACGATTTTGAAGTGGTACCGGGTGGGACTGATCGACGATGGTTACCAGATCGGGAGACAGTGGGCGACTTTTCTCTCCTTTAGTTCTCCTGGCCCTTGGGGTCCGGTAGAGCCCAGGTTCATGATAGAGGGCCTGTTAAGGTTGGCGATTTGTCAGGTACGACAGGTTGCCAGTAGGGTGGTGGTTCGGATCGAAAGCATCATTAAATAGGCTGTCGCTATCACGGTTCTCATCGTTGTTTGGCGTACGTGCAGGGTGCTGAGATTGCTGATATACCGCCCTATAACCAAAGGTGCATTTGGTTCCTTGCTCTCTAAGTGGATCTGGGTTGGGGATGTTCCTGTCACGTTTGATTAAGGTCCCCGATTTTGGCAGAGATGCTCCGCATCTAAGTAAGGTGGGGAGAGTGTGGCGGTCAAGGTCACAGTGCGTATGTGGGAGGATTTATTTTATGCGAATAGCATCGTTTTCTTTAAGTTTACATGCGAAGGGAACAGCATCGTTTCTCTTAATTTTACATGCGAAGGCCCAGTATCGATCATTTAATTTTTATTTAATTTCAATAGGCGACTGTCCAGCAACGACTGTGATAGGGAAGATCGATTATATATTTTAAGCCAAGGTATAGTGTGGTGAGGGATAAGTAGAGCCTGCCTCACGGTGTGCTGCTTTATACGTGAAGAGTTGGTTCGACTCTTCATACATAGCAATACTGTTAAACAGCGTTGTTGGTTCGCGATTCAGTTACCGATTCAAATATACTGCACTCAGTGTGGTAGGCGAGTGATTTTGGTTACGACAGAGTCAGAGTTCGAGTTTCCGGTTAGTACAAATATATTTACGGACGAAAGGGGCGTCCGAATAATATAATCAGGCGATCCCGAGTACAGCTAAAGAAGTTCACTGTTGGGAGACGGGCCGACAGCGCCGATCCGGCGGGTTGGATCCCTCCGTTGATCGCGAAGCGGTCTAGATCCCGATTGCGGGAAATCTACGGCTGAGTAATACTCGGGGAAGGATACCGTTGATACACAGGAAAACCAATTCAGTGTGAGATCAAAAACCAGGGTGAATTTGGCGTCGGGCAAGGAAATCCCTCTTGGAGTTCGAAGAACTCCAAGATCCGACAGTGTTTGGTTTTATCCACTGAGAAGAGTTTTACGCGATTTCGGCGTACTCGACACAGGGGAAGTTCTACGCGCTTTCGGCGTACTCGGCCGGGAGAGTTTTACGCGACTTCGGCGTCTTCGGCTGGGAGAGTTTTACGCGACTTCGGCGTCTTCGGCTGGGAGAGTTTTACGCGACTTCGGCACTCGGTGAAGTGACCGTCGGGATACCTGAAAAAATCAATTTAGTACAAAAACGATAATAAGGGTAAATTTGGCGACAGGCAGGAAATTCCCTCTTGGGTTTTGAAGAACTCCGCGATCGGAGCTTGTCCGGTTACCTGTGGGAGTAAGTGTGACCTTCGTTAGGGAACCAAAATTCGGAAATTCTTGGGAACAAAATTCAGGACATTCTGGTAACCTTACGGGGTCAGCGTTACATTTGGATTGTGACACTTGGATGGCTGACACGCCGGTGGAGCGTTGGAGGGGCTCCATCGCCCGGTAACTAAAAATAGTTACTGGGAAAGACCACTGTTACCGAAAGACCGCAGTACGGGAAAAGACCGCCCGACAACTGATTACAGTGCGGTAAGACCAGGAAAAACGATAGAGTCAGGAAAATCTGGTATTCAAACCAATCGTTATTCAGAGCAAATAACTTGGTGATCGAAACACGTAGTTCCGAGAACTGACCGAAGGCGAAGTAGGGCCCACCTCGTGCGCCGGTCGGAACCCAGTTCTGCGTGCGGTTAGGGAGGTTTTAGACCTAGAACCTGTCCTATCAGAAGAGAGTGTCGTGAGACCAGTACACCGCGTTAATATCACACGTGCATATATTATCGCAAGATGTTCGCGTGTTTGAGACGGCACGACGTGACGACTCGTCAGATGTACACCTTGTCCTCTCGGACAGGAGAACGTTCAGAGTTTTCCCCTATTGACGATAACTCGAGAGTCACGAGATGCAGAATGGTACGTGAGGGTTCGGTTAAGGTGGAGAAAAAGAGGAAGTCTTTGACTAAGAGATCTCACAGGAAGCTGAGGACTCCTGCCGGCAAGAGAGCGAACCCTGTTCTAAAGGACGGCCATCCTGAGGACGAGGACGTTGCCCACCCGGCGACCGCGGCAGTGGCAGAGTCCGAAAGTGAGATGGAGCTTGACAGCGACACTGTTCGCAAACAAGCGATACCCTCGGAACCTCCTCTTGGAGGAATGGGCACTGAGAGTGGAGACAGGGAACCGCTCGTCTACATCAGAAGTAGACAGGATAGTGACCCGGGTGACTCCAGAAGGTCAGTTGGCTGGAGCCGAACCCAGCCCGACGACGAAGCAGCGTCTCGGGTAAGACCGACACAAATTGGTACCATGTCTGATGAAGGGTTAGTTGATCTCGAGCGACGAACGTCACACATACATACATATATCGTATCGTATCGTATTTGAAGATTTGTATAGCGCCACTCACAGCTGAGGTCACTAAGCAGTGCTCCCAATGCGAAGGCCTCGAGAGAAGAAAAAGGCTTTAACATACATACATACATACATACATACATACATACATACATACATACATACATACATACATACATACATACATACATACATACATACCTACATACATACATACATACATACATACATACATACATACATACATACATACATACATACATACATACATACATACATACATACATACATACATACATACATACATACATACATACATACATACATACATGCATACAAACATACATTACATACATATGAATCGCCAGACAGACGCACACAGAAGAAGAGACAGAAGAAGAGATAGACAGACAGACATCGTCTGACGTCTATGTGATGAGTTCAGGTGTTCTAATGATTTCGGTCAAACTCCTGCAGTTAGATTTTTAATGATGGCGATCGGGCAAAGGAACATGTACGGTTCTGCATGATTCAGCAGCAGCAGCAGCAGCCAAGCATCCCATTGAACGGTCATCTCGACTGACCTGAGGTGTTTAACTGCAGAGCAACTGCAACTGTCGAGGGGTCCAACCGACCGGACCGGGCAAACACCTTCATGACCGACCGACCGCAGATCTATCTTTCTGCTGGTCAATATTAATGAGACACCGGGTGGGTGGGTGGGTGCGTGGGTTACTGGAAGAATTAATCTGAACAGCGGATGCCATCCGACAGCCAGGCTCTTTGACCGGAAACTAACGGCAAATGAAATATTCCGCCTGCATCGAAATTTCTCTGCTTAAAAATGCCATGGTGTCTGCTTAGAAATTCCATCGTGACCCTTGCTCCCACCAGACTAGGCTTACTACTTGACAAGGTTTTCGGCCACATGTAGTTCGGATGCGTCTCTTTAGGCTTATTATGGGGAGCATAAATTATTATTCTGATTATTTGATATTTATTATTTCCAAAGCGTTTACATATATTGTCATTTAGTGTTAGAAGGCATAAATTAATGGCGCTGCATAATTGCGTGGAACAGCCAATGGCTCATCCGTAAGTTCAGAAATGACTCCAAACTCTCTGGGAACGTTCAGAGAGCTTACGGAGTAACTTCTGTCGACTACAAAACATCGCCAGTAATTACTGTTTCGTATTAGAAATTGTATGACTTGGGCACCTGAGGCGCTCTAGCTGTATACCTCTGTCTGCCAATGTTTGTCTGTCTATGTCTGTCTGTCTGTCTATCTCTTCTTGTCTGTCATTATACACCTTTTACCTCCATCTTGTTCTTTCACATATTCTGTCGCTGTATTCATGATGTCTGCTTGACTGTCATTCTGCCCGTTATTCTGTGTGCGTCTGTCTCTGTATTTTCTGTCTACTTCTCTGTCACTCTCTGTCTCTGTCTCTGTCTCTGTATGTCTGTATGTCTGTCTGTCTGTCTCTCTCTGTCTCTCTCTCTCTCCCCGCGGGGAACTCAAGTCAATCAGAATCAAGATGTTGTGACATTGTTCTTACTACGAGTCTCTGACTATAGATAGTAAAATCGCTTTCTACCTTTGTAAATTTCCCTCAACTTTAGTCTCCCCCAATAAAACCTGCAACTGTAGCCGCCCCACTTTCTGCCCATCGACTTGATGTGTCTAGAATCTCTAGATTAATCCGATTTATGGACTTTCTATACACAAATCTACGTTGTGTCCGTGCTTCCTTACTGTCTGTTCTTTCTTATTCCTTTATTTCTTCTCTGTATCATCCCTTAACCTGTCAGCACACATTGCTTTCTTACACCCTCACTTTAATCCATCCATCCTTTGTTCGTTTTCCCTCCGTCTTTCCTATTCTTCCTCACGGTACCGATTTCAACTGAGACCTTGCGTCTGACCCTCCCATTATTCTCCCTCCCCATATTCTCCCTCCCCATATTCTTCTCCTATTCCTCTACCCATCGATCAATTCGCACTTCTGTCGGCGACGTTATGGGTGGCACCGTTTGCTCGGTGTCTTCACCGGAAGTGGATTAAATTGTCGTTCCGCACTACGACGACAGGCGGCCCCAGTCGGCGCCTGTTTCCGGTCAGGCAAGTAGGTAAGTAAGAAGACGCAATTTCACGTGCGTGGCTGCTTGATACAGGGAAGAAAACTCGATCAATTGTCACGTAGCAATGATCTTGAATAATTATTTTACCGAGTCGTCTTTCACTTTTGTGCAGCGTGTCAATCAAGTTGACGTGTTCTTCCTCCGGCTTCCAGGCAATCTTTCCCACTTTCTCCGACTTTCTCTTACCAGCGATGAGACAGACTTATTTCTCAAAGAGTACCCGTGGGGGAAGCTTCCGTTTCGTTACCTGTTTATTTATTATTTATTTCATATTAATTTATTATTTATTTATCACGAACAGGATTTATCCTCTTATTCTCTCACTATCGTTGGCCTTGAGACCTATTGGATCAGCGGAACCAGCCCCGTGCCATAGAGGGATTGGTTCGGCTGTGAGTCGGGTGCTCAGTGATTAGGCTCTTAAACGGACATCCGGCTCTCGTCAGAATACATATTTCGTAATTCGCCTGAACCGAGACTGATTTTTATACGTTATGCACGGCTTGTACATGAATGTAACTGTGTTTGTAACTAAACACACGATGCCAACTTTCCTTGACTCATTTTCACGAAGAACGCAGGCTCGCGTTCTACGTCTATAGCAACGCATGGCGCAACAGTTTTTATTCTCCCGTTTGCGTTGTCTGTACCTTATAGTGTGGTCTAACCGATGCTATTTGCTATCGGCACTATTTAACTATTAACGTGTGAAAGACCGTTTCCTACGCTTTGTGGTACAAAGCGAACCTTTCAATAGAGTCTTTCAATCGAGACTTTCAAAACAACCTTTCAATTCAGCCTTTCAATTCAGCCTTTCAATTCAGCCTTTCATTCGAACCTTTCAATCGGGGCAATTACTTTTTGGAAGGGATGGGGATAGAATGAAGGACTCAATTATTAAACTGAATTAACAAAATAACTCAGAAGATATGTTAGACAGGAAATCACACGAATCTACGACTTAAATATGAAACTACCATTAAAATTTGTGTAAGACTTAAGTAAAATTATAAAAATAATAAAACTCCAGCTATAAGCCGAGGGGACAAGACCCCCACATTTAACAGTGGGGGACACGCCATACATCGGACCCCCAAAATTTTGAGGAAACAGCAAAATATTCATCTTTTCTTTACCTCTTTTTTCACCAGATCAGTTCAAAACTCTTTTTTCACCAGATCAGTTAAAAAATGCCCCCCACCTGTCAAAGAAGATAGCCGCCACCGATAGAAGTTAATACTATAAGGAGCCCGCAGTAGTAGGTTTTGGCCATGCATTATAATATTATAATAATCTGTTTCTATATGCATATAAACATAATAATTATGCATATACACATATCCAATATATAGGCTAACGTATACTTTTTATAGACCGATGCATCTGTTTCTCAGATGTTTCCAAATAACCATGGCACGTGACCACAGTTGTCAATATATCTCAGCGTTGATCGTCAAAGCAGACGTGGGGATGGGGGGGGGGGTGGGAAGGACCTATAGAGATAAGTCTTTTCACGGAATTGCAAACACGCTAGGCCTATACAAACATTAGCTAGGTTTGTGTGTGTGTGTGTGTGTGTGTGAATGTTTGTGTGTATGTGTATATGCAGGCTGTCTGTCTGTCTGTCTGTCTGTCTGTCTGTCTGTCTGTCTGTCTGTCTGTCTGTCTGTCTGTCTGTCTGTCGAATAAACGATGTAATCGGTGACGGCCCTGGTTGTAGGCCATTCCGTCTCTTATTATGACTTCTTTTATGCGCGTGGATTAGGCCTATAGAAGTCTCGGCTTCTTATAAATTGCCTACTCAAAGGAGCCGGGCCTTCAGAATAGGCCAATGATACGGGCCACAACAGTGATATATTGGTCTCGCGGACCGGTTATTCATATAATTTCGACGAAGTTACATAGAAAAGGTCGACCATGAACTAAAATAGACACTCCACGATTTTTTAATCACCGGTTTACCAGGGTCACAAATACTGTGTACACTGTACACAGAGCTTTAAATATACTGCCTTTAAAAAGCATCAATAGCAGTGTTTGCCAGTATGAGAATTGTAGAAAAAAGACTGGGGGGGGGGTTATACTTTGATTCATATGGAGTTTGGGTGTGCAATGAAGACTTTACTATGGGGTCCTAAGAAAGACTAGGGGGGGTTGAACCCCCCAATCCCCCGACAATTCTCACCCTGGTGTTTGCATGTGTATAGCGCTGTTTTAAACAGTGTGTCGTTGTTTTGTCAAGGCGCCCTTGTAACGGCATGTGCTGTGTTACGGCGCCTTAGAAATTGTCGTCATTATTATTATTATTATTATTATTATTATTATTATTATTATTATTATTATTATTATTATTATTATTATTATTATTATTATTATTTTTTTTTTTTTTTTTTTTTTTGCCCAAGGTATTTAAGATCCCTTAGGCTCTAAGATACTGTCTACTAATAGATTAGTTAAGCTTGGAGCTTATTATTATTATTATTATTATTATTAATATTATTATTATTATTATTATTATTATTATTATTATTATTATTATTATTATTATTATTATTATTATTATATTTAATTATCTGAAGCGCCATCTTAGCGTCACTCAGTCAGAGGTGGCAGTGTCCTGGAAAGGCAGATGGCATTTCCACGTTGCAGGGCCACTGAAATCCGCTGGAACAAATACGATGTCTCCAGTGGATCGTGCGTTGAGTCCGATATCCGGCTTCCCAGCTCCACAACGAACTGTAGGCCTTCACCGCTCCAAGATCCGCCCGTCTCCAAGGCGATCGCCACAAAGGTATGGGTGTTGGTGATGGTTGCGTATTTCGCCCTCTTGATCAGAACTGCATGTTCCGCGGCTTCGCCAGCTCCGATGGATGTGTGGGCAAGGTGGGAGGTGGCGTAGGTATCGGGCACTGTCACGTCCCATGTCAGGCATCGTCCGCGTGACCAAGGAATCAGCGTGACACCGTCTGGTCGCTTTCCATTTCCTCTTGAGAGGCCGAGAGGCTCTTTCTGAGCAGGGATTTTCGCTCTGCTCAGCGCTCTCCAGATCACATCGTTGAGCATAGCGTGCCGCTGTTGTTTCCCTCCTCCTCCTCTACAAACCAGACCATAAAATTATTATTATTATTATTATTATTTTTTTTTTAATTTTTATTATTATAATGATAATTACTAAGGCATATCCACGACAACCAACAGCTATGGCTGTACAGAGGAAGGTCGTGTGTACAAATGGATGGTTTCATCAAAGAATAAGTATTGCATTAGCCTACCTGGGTGCGGGCAAAACAAGACACTTTATAATTCGCGCCCTCTCAGCGAATCACCATTCTCAGGATGTGACGCCAGACCCAAGACGGGGCCAGATTAGAAAAGCAAGTGCAAGGCCCGTAAAATGGTTAGACCCCAGAATCCAGACAGTGCCAGACCCAAACCATAGAGAGGTTCCAGACAGGGCCAGGGCGGTCAACCTGAAACAGACCCATGGCAGATCGATTCTGCGGCAGAATTAAGGCTGAAAAGGAAGAGGGAAGAAAACAGAGATATGAGTGCACGTGAAAAGAAATATCGTACGAAGGAGGACAAAGAAATAGGAACAGAAGTCGTGAATGACACACACACACACACACGCACGCACGCACACACACACACACGCACACACACACATACACACATACATAATTATATATATATACTTATATATATAGTTTACACAAATGTCATTGCCTTCTATGCATATGGTACTTGCACACAGTATACAACACATAGGCCTACATACGGCGCATTCGTGTGTGTGTGTGTGTGTGTGTGTGTGTGTGTGTGTGTGTGTGTGTGTGTGTGTGTGTGTGTGTGTGTGTGTGTGTGTGTGTGTGTGTGTGTAAGTGTGCGCAAATGCGTTTCGTCATTAATTCTAATTGTGTTGTCTATATTGTTAATGGGGAAAGGAACGAACCTTCAATTTCCTGTATCGCGGACGGCATCTGCGCAGAGTAGACTCTGTCTCTGCGAGTATTCTACTAAATTCTGCTATAGGAGTAGACTGTGATGCCTTTGTAAAAAAAACCAGAACGGTATAGCTAACAGGTTAAGTTGTCCAACTTGTAAAAAGTGATGTCTCTTTGGTGAGGAGATGGTTGAATGGTAACACGCTGGCACGAAGATGTATACGTCTTTGTAGAGACTATATATACTCCGCAGCGTGCTCCGATGCAATCCAACGATGAGACAGTTCATCATCATCATCATCATCATCGTCGTCGTCGTCGTCGTCGTTGTCGTCGTCGTCGTCGTCATCATCATCATCATCATCATCGTGGCCATGGTCGTCGTAATGATCATCATCAACATCATATTATCACGAACGAGCAGTCTGATCGGGCTATAACATAGCTTGTATTTCTTTTTCTCGCTGATGGCGCTATAAAAATCGTCGTTGTCTGTATCTGTAGGCGATCTGTTCATCCTCGTCTACAGCATCGAAAGTCGCGAGAGTTTCGAGGAGACGAAACGTCTCCTGGAGCAGATCAAGGAAGCCAAGGGTGACCCACCGACGTACGGAGGCCCCCACCCGAGCACTTCATCGTCAGGGTCGTCAGGCAGCTTCTCCCGGTCCAAGAGGCGCCGCTTCACCCCGGTCGTCATCGTCGGCAACAAGTGCGACCGAGAGGCCAACCGTGTCGTCGAGACGGGGGAGCTACGGCACCTGGCCGAGTCTGCCTCGGCCGGGGCTGGAGGAGGTTCGGGCAGCACCCGCGGATGGACGGTGGGCTGTGTCGAGGCGTCGGCCAAGAAGAACACGAACATCGAGGAGATCTTCACAAAGCTCTTCGTCCTCGCGAAACTTCCGATCGAGATGAGCCCGTCGCTTCACAGTAAGGTCAATCCGGCCTACATTTCCTCGCCGACTTGCCTCTCGAACAGACGTCTCAAAATGCCGGGAGGGATCGGCGGCGGCGGCGGCAGCGGCCCCAGAGGCTTGACGCTCAGACATCGGCTGAGTGATGCTTGTGGCGCTGTGGCTCCGAATGTTCGTCGGCCCAGCATCCGAACGGACCTTTTGCTTCTGCAGACGATGAAGGGAGCCAATGACAGTGACCCTGAGATCGCACGCAGGGACAGCGTCAAGTGCATCATCCAGTAGTAGGTTAACCACACAGCAACTGTATTGACCAACAGGCGAAAGACACGCCAGAGGTGAAGCAAACGGCAATTGTTATCTCGATTTTTGACAAAAGACAGGTTAATTGTATTGGACAAAATCGGTGGAAATTAAACCGCAACAATTGCTGCTATGGACGACGGATCAAAGTGGGTTGCCTAATGATGGAGGGGGGCCTTTCGTTTCTATAGGGTATCAAATGCCTTTGATTGCTCTTTATGTTGTCGACCTGACAACCTGATCATATCCACTCAAAAACCGTTTTATTGTTCTTTTGACAAATTGTCTTCTTCAGACCAAACATCTTCTGATTTCACGAGAAGCCGAAACTTAGACTCAGTGGCGGATCCAGGTTTTCTTGCGTGGGGGGGCAGAGGTTTATCTCGAGGGGCGCCACGTTCTGGGTATATTGGTAATCAACTTTAAATGATAGTAGGGCCTACATGTATATTTGAAATGATGACATGTGTAGTAGACCACTAGTATATAGGCCCATACTATCTCATATATAAAACTGTTTAAAAGTGACGAAATGTTTCCTATCCTATGTCCCTTACCATGGATATTTTCAATGGGAATAGGATATTGAGGATAGGAAAAAGGTTAAGGAAACTCATGACATCTGACATCTGATCGGTTCTAGATATATCAATTATCGAGTGAACAATTAAGGGGAAGAACTGAGCAGACTTATCTAATAGTTCAAGAAAATTCCCAGTGTTTTTATTCTCAACTATGCAAGAATGTTCTCGGTGTTCTCTGAATGATGGCCATTGTTTACTAAAATAAAATAACGTCACAGGAATCGTCCTTTTCAATAGCTCTGGGGAGTGGAAGTTCAAATACCCGCCAAGGAGAAATTTGCTTCGAGATTTCTGCTCCACCTGCATCCCCTAGCCAACTCATGTGTAATTAGTACACTGATCAAACACTGTCGGTGGAAAGATGAGACGGCAAGGGAGAGGACTGGCCACCCACCTTCATATGCCGAGGCTAAGAAAAAGACGTCGCTAACACCGTACCCATGGCTGCCTCAGGGCTAGCTTAAGAGACTCCTCCTTCTCCTCTTCCTTCTCCATCTCCTCCATCTCCTCCTCCTCCTCCATCTCCTCCTCCTCCTCCTCCTCCTCCTCCTCCTCCTTCTCCTCCTCCTCCTCCTCCTCCTCCTCCTCCTCCTCCTCCTCCTCCTCCTATTCTTTTGCACTTGGCGTCAGTTTTCCGCGGGTTTGCGTTTAGTAGTTCAAAGTCAACCATCAGTATACAATTTATAATTATATTCAATTTATCACAATTTTAAGGTAATGTTATTTATTTCAGGAAAGTGAATTGATTTTATAAATACCATTATATTCTTAGTGTCATGGCAGTTTAATCCAAATCGCGGATCGCCAATCCGAAATCGACTTGTAGAGAATTGGTAATGTTAAATATCCAATAGGCCGTGTCATTTAGGTATAGATGCCGACTGCAATTTGATATACTATACACTCTTGGGAGTCCTGGACAGCCGGAATGTATGCTAGCTTGATGATGGATATATTTAAGCTTGTCTGATGCTGGTACTGGAGATTTTGGAGAAGAGTATCATATGACTCATATTGAGGATGACTGCACGCATGTGGTGTGTGTGTAGGACTCTGTTGGACTTTGGAACATAGCCTACCTCCTGAGACACTTTGCTCACATGGAGAGTGAGGGTCAGTTCAGGGTCATGCCAATCTTCCATGTCCTGCCTGTGCTGTCTGTCTATCTACCCCCTCCCTACTATATACGTAAAGATAGACAGAACAGCAATACTTGGGGAAGCACAGATGAAAGTAGACCTGGCCGACTGACTTTAGCTAAACATCGGTCATGCCAGGCCCGTTCTGGAAGCCCACCATAACAGGCGCGTCTGATCTGGAGGGGCGCCGTCATACAACCAAGAGGGGCGCGGGGGGGCGAACCGCCCCCCCGGGCCTATGGCTAAATCCGCCACTGCTTAGACTGTATATCTGGGTTCATGCGCCGAAAACATCCTACCAAATGCTTCGATTTTACATAGGCTGGTAGGCCTACTGTTTCAACAATTTAACTAAACTCAGTTTTGTAGCAAAAAGAAAAAAAAACAGATAAAAAACTCTCCACTGATAGTTACAAGGTACCGAGTCATTCGCTTTCAGTGGTCGTCAGCGCCGATCGCAAATCTAAGTAGCTGTCGAAATGTAATTTTCTGAACATCTGAATGGAGGTTTCTTTAAGTCAACTCAGCTATAATGAATACACTGGCCGTACACAGTCAGTGGGAAGGTCAGACGGTGAGGGAGATGACAGCCACCCGCCCTGGTATGCCGAGGCTAAAAAATGAAGTCGCTAACACTTCATATCCATGGATGCCTCAGGGCTTGCTAAGGGACGTTCTTCTCTTTATTCAGACGAGGCGGAGCGCTATCTGGCGAATGAACTAGATAAATTTAGAGTGATCAATTCGAAATTAATTAATTGGAAATAAATTAATTAGATGGGTAATGGATGGACGACGTACGAATCGATGGACTGATGGATGGATGATTGGATAGATGCAAACAGGGAGGGATGGAGAAAGATAGGGGCGAAGAGACGGATGGATGGACTGATTATGTTAATGATTGTGATGAATAGATATATTCAATGCATACAGGTAGCACGAAGTAAACACTCGATTATTTTCGATTTCACCAAACGAACTGACCAAAGACCTGTTAGGGACCGAACAGGACCGAGCGTAGAAACACTTCTCATTGTGCCCCGGAAGTTAGATAAATATATTTTTTATAGATTAGTAATTACTATTAGTTAAGCCCCTATAATTATTAAACTCATTCCCGAAAAGTAACACGATAAGTCGGTTCACAAGAACACCTTAGACTACTTTCTGGAAACCCCCTCTGATTTGATTCGGCCTGCTGGAAACCGGACTGGGACCTCTTTTGAAGTACTCTCTGGCAGGCCTGTAGCCAGTATGGGGCAAGACGAGGCGAGTGCCTCGTCGTAATTCTCAAGACGAGGCAAGATGCCTCGTCTTACTTCGACATGAGAATTAAGATATCGTGTAAGGAGTAATAGAGTATTTCAATCTCTTCTAGACACACACTTCCCTTGGTTCCTCCAGCACTGATTAACTCCATTCTCTCAACCCTACTCCTCCTACCTCTTATAGTTATCGCTCCCAATTCTCTCTCTGGCCTCCGAAGCAGAAGTGTCACTCCTCCTAAACTTGATCCTATCCCCTCCTCTCTTCTAAAAGGCACACTATGCCTCTGTCCTCGTTCCTTTAATCATCAAAATTATCAATCTCTCACTCTCTATCGTCAACTTCCCAATTGCATTTAAACACTCTCTATAGTCACTCCCCTTCTCAAAAAAGCATATCTTGACAAGAAAAAAAAATCTTACTACCGTCCCATCTCCAATCTTTCCTATCTAAATTAAGTGAACGAATTGTCCCTGCTAGGCTAAACGACTACCTTTCCTCTGATTCACTTCATAACCCCCAGCAATCTGGTTTCACTAAACACCACTCCACAGAAACTTCATTTGCATCTCTGTGCAATAAATTGGTATCTGCCGTCAGCCATCAGCAAGTCTCCTGCCTCTGTCTTCTCGACATTTCCGTCGCATTTGCCACCATGCATCATTCACAGCCTCCTCCATCAACGATTCTCTTCTTGGTTTGGCGTCTCTTGCACTACTCTGATCCCAGTCGTACTTGTCTTCCCGATCCTTCTCTGTTAAAGCCTCCAGCCACTGCTCGCAACCCCTCCCTCTCTCCTGTGGTCCACTCCTCTTCATCCTGTCACTGTATACCACACCCAACTCTACATATCCTTTTCTCCACCTCCATCACACAATTACTCAACGTGGTTAACCTAATCTCACAGTGGATGCCATCAAATCTTCGCTGCCTTAACCATCTATACATATAATATCCATAGAGCGTGTGCCTGTCGATAAACGCTCTGGAATATGTTGTGAAACAGAAACCGTTTGTGACGTCAGTACTCAGAGTACTGCGGTCTTGACGACGGCGATCAGGGCATTTTAACCACTGATATGTATTAATAGTTACTGGATAGCTAATGGGCTCTGAAAGTTCGGATTATCGCTCAGTCAGGGTAAGCCATGGGAAAACAGAGCAGACGACAGAAGACTTGTTGAAATTTTTGTTAAACTTTTTAATTATTTAAAATACTGTAACCATAAATTTATTGTAATTAAATTTTAGAAATATCGTGAAATATAAAGTATTATATGATTTCGTTGCTTAATTATACGTCAACGAAACTTTCTTCTCTGACCTTCTGATTCGCCGTCGGCCATAGGCTGATGACTGAAGCTTTATCAATCCAGTAACTATTAATACATATCAGTGATTTTAACCAACGATACATCTAGGCCTACACTGCCGTCATAATATGACGGGCAAATACTGTAGTTTCAAAATAGAAATCATCATCCTAGACCTTCCTGATCAAATCAAGAAAATCCCTGACCCTTCCATGCACCTATCGACTAACTCGTGGTCTCTTACCTTCACCTTCGCAATCTTGGTATTACTTTTGATCCACACCTCTCCTTCTCTAACCTATCGGCGTAATTTATGGAGGTACCCGTATCCCCCACTTTTTGGACTGGATGATACCGTACCACTACCCCCACTCTTCAAACCCATTGTTTTTGTCCATTATTATTTTATCTGAGGAAGCCCTCAAGATTTAAAACGATTACTGAGCATTACGTGTATCATCATCATCATCATCATCATCATCACCACCACCACCACCACCACCACCACCACCACCACCACCACCACCACCACCACCACCACCACCACCACCACCACCACCACCACCACCACCACCACCACCACCACCACCACCACCACCACCACCACCACCACCACCACCACCACCACCACCACCACCACCACCACCACCACCACCACCACCACCACCACCACCACCACCACCACCACCACCACCACCACCACCACCACCACCACCACCACCACCACCACCACCACCACCACCACCATCATCATCATCATCATCATCATCATCATCATCATTCTTATTGTTATTATTATTATCGTCGCTATTATTATTATTATTATTATTATTATTATTATTATTATTATTATTATTATTATTATTATTATTATTATTATTATTATTATTATTATTATTATTATTATTATTATTATTATTATTATTGTCGTCATTATCATTATCATCAACATCATCGTCATATCATCATCGTCATCAAGCCTATAATTATTATTATGCTTCTTATATAAACAATGCCGTTATAATTATTTAACAGTCGTGAAGCTAAAACAGTGCGAAATTTGGAACCCCCACTTTCTAGACCAAAGTTACGCCCCTGGAATAAAGGCCAATTGGTACATCATTTCAATTATGAAACACGTTTTTGTTAGTAAATTTAAATTTTAAGAATAAAAGCCCTTTTTACGCCAATTTAATTATGAAACACGTTGATTGTATAAATTTAAATTTTTAAACCAAAGGCCTATTGTTACGTCATTTCAATTATGAAACACATTATTTAGTAAATTTTAGATTTATACAATAAAGGCCTTTGTTACGTCACTTCAATTAACGAAGTGTATTGTTATTATAGGCCCCTAAGTTTACATTTATGGAAAAAAAGCCTTTGCTACGTCACTTCAATTATGAAACACATTATTTAGTAATTTTAGATTTATACAATAAAGGTCTTTGTTACGTCACTTCAATTATCGAAAAGTGTATTGTCATTATACGTTTACATTTAGGGAACAAAGGCCTTTGTTACGTCACCAGATATGGAAAAGTCTACAGTTATTAACTTTAACTTTAAATTTAGAAGATAGAGGTTTATTGTTACGTCATTTCAACTGTTAAAACGTCTAGTATTTTTATTCTCGGATTTAGATAATAAAGGCCTTACAAAATGTTGCTTTTGTTGGCGTTAAAATGCTCTAAACTCACCTACGAGCATCTACAATAGGCTACAAACATTTTCCAGGGGTGATACCCCGGACCCTCACAGTACCCATATAAAGGGAAGGGGATGGGATGGAAATAGGGGTGACAGGGCGGGACGGGGAAGGCAGTGCTGGGAAAGGGAGGGAAAAAAGGGAGGGTAAGGAGAGGGAAGCGGAGAGGACGGGAGGGGAGGACAGGGACGGGATGGGAGGGAATTTTCCTCTTTTGATTTTGCCTCTGGCTACGGGCCTGCTCTCTGGATAACCCCTCTGATTTGGCGCAGCGCTCGTGAATAGGCTGGTGCCCTGCGCTTGGCCTTCGAGTGGCGCTTCAGAAGTTTGGAGATTACGTTTACGATTTGGCACCTTAATACGTTTGTATATGTCTCACTGTTGGAATTTTCTGAGTAAGCCCAGTCAGTAACAGATGGTTACCAACTCGTTTTAATGGGATCAACTACTCATCGTTACAGCCAATACACCGGTATTGTATGGTTCACTTAAGAGAGATCATTACTTCTTTTGCTGCACCTGTATTACTTAGATCGTGCTTAATAATTATTATACACCGAATTCTGTGACTCAGAAACTCGCATGAATGTTGGTAGTTGGTTTTTCTCAAACCACCTACAGGTAAAAGGTTATTGTGTGACGCTGAAAAATTTCGGGGACTTACCTTGCAATACATCACATTCTTCTCCAATACCCAGTCACTCGACTTTTCTCCGAAGCTATCAAACGATCGGGCCTCGTCCTGCTGACTCATTACGGAGAATATTGAGGCCTATACTATAGCATAATTCAAATAAGACACACGTGTACAGTTCCTAAGTTTTGGGTGGAGATCCAAAAATTTGGCTGGCTGAAGTCCAAGGTCCAGACCATGCGTTCCGATTATTAGAAGACATTTATAACGCAGTTATCCATAATAGGCCTAGGCAGTACTTAAAACCTTCAATACTTCAAATTTAAATTTAACGTAGGTCCAACTTTAATTAAAAGCAAAAAGTGAAAGCCAGCTTTATTAGCTACCTGCTTGAAAATAAACAACTTATGATACTTATCTAAATGAGACCAGTCACAATAGCTAGATTTTGGGCATAACAGGGTTTTTTGCTATCTGGAGAGTATACAAGTATCTGCATATATCCCAATAGGCCTACCTCGTGCAAGTGCCTTTGGTTAGGAGACTTTTAGTTTAATCATATTTCTAGGTTTTGAGTGCGTACACGTAACGGTTACTGACAACGCTTGACAAACTTGGGCTTAAAATTCGTAATATCAACTTTCTGAAAGTCAGGAATTTATGGTAAACAAGACATCGTCATGCAGCAGCGTCAGTAGCAACACTTTGAAGCACCACCTGTCTTCTAACCAGCTGTTACTTTCCAATCAACAATACGAGACCTTCAAGCAGCAAGCGTTTACAGGGCTATATTGGACTTGGGCAACTTGGGTTGTAAGCAGTAGACATGGAAAAATGTTTCTGCTTCTGTTTGTAGGCAGTAGACATGGAAAATGTTTCTGTTTCTATTTCTGTTTGTAAGCAGTAGACATGGAAAATGTTTCTGTCTCTGTTTCTGTTTGTAAGCAGTAGACATGGAAAATGTTTCTGTTTCTGTTTCTGTTTGTAAGCAGTAGACATGGAAAATGTTTCTGTTTCTGTTTGTAAGCAGCAGACATGGAAAACGTTTCTGTTTCTGTTTTGAAGCAGTAGACATGGAAACTGTTTCTGTTTCTGTTTGTAAGCAGTAGACATGGAAAATGTTTCTGTTTCCAGAACTGTTATGCGTATGTATACGCGGTTCACAAAGGAGACGGCGGTACCGATTGTGGCCCGCGGTTGAGTAGATATATGGACTAGCAAGTTCTCTGGGCTGCAGTCCTCGACCATAGCTGACCCAAACTGAGACAACTTAAAATCCAGGAAACTACATGCCCAATAAAAATATAAATAACATATCATTATTTTCCCCCGAGGTATATATCATACCTCACGAATCAAAATATACGCTAGGAACTGTTTACTGGTATGTTCCTGGAAACCAGGCATCGTCCTCCGCAACATCAGCGCACGTGCCGAAATGCCGAAATAGCGCTGGATACAGATTGAAAAAGAAGAAGCCACAAAAGAAGAAGAAGATGATGATGAAGATTAGGAAGATGATGAAGATGAAGATGAAGATGTGATGAAGTAGATGATGATGATGATGATGATGATGATGATGAAGAAGAAGAAGAAGAAGAAGAAGAAGAAGAAGAAGAAGAAGAAGAAGAAGAAGAGGAAATGTATCCCTTAAGCTAGCCCAAAGGCAGCCATGGGTATGAAATTAATCTTAGCGACTTCATTTTCCTTAGCCTCGGCATACGAGGGCGGTTGATCAGTCCTCTCCCTTGCTGTTTCATCTTCCCACCGACAGTATGTGGCCAATGTACTCACTATAGCTAAGTTGACTAGGGTGCAGATGGAGCAGCGACGGCAGCAGCAGTAAAAATGACAATATTATTATTTGAACCAACCCAGAAATTCTATTTCGCCGAAGCCCTTTTAAGTCCCGAGGTTCACATTTAGGGCCTAACTATAATAATAATAATAATAATAATAATAATAATAATAATAATAATAATAATAATAATAATAATAATAATAATACTAATAATAATAATAAGACCCATGAAGACGAGGCCTGACCCTCCAGACAATTAACCTGCTCCTAAATAATTTTTTCCAAATCCTCGGGTAAAAAAAAAAATAATAATAATAATAATAAATAATAATAATAATAGGTCTGTTAAATTCATACACACGCTGAATCTTGGGGCAGTTTACTGAACTGAACGTCAAAGGAAGCTATAATTCACATGGCGCCAATCGACGAATATGCGATCCTAATAGGGCTTATGGAATCTTTCTCATGATGTCATTAAAAACTATAGAATAAGTGTTACTAACGGGTGTAGAAGTCCTGAAAGGTGTGCGCTTAACATTCCCAATTCTAAATGCGACAACTTACGACATACAAGGAGGAGCCAAATCCAGTGCAGTACAAAGAAGCAGTTGAAATATTGTATTTTATCTATCTTTTTAATTAAGCCAAGTATAATACACTGGCACTGATACTAGGGAAGATATAGAATCTGTCCTGCGAAGAGACTCGTGCTGACTATAGAGCGCGACAGAGGGCCTCTGCTCCTATTGGCACTATTCCATAATTGCACCATCTTGTCATGGTTAAGAATTTAAAATGCGAGAATGCGAAGAAGTTAGGCTTATATTATTTACCTACTACATAGTAAATGTAAATGTTAATCTCCGAAATTTCTCAGCGCCACAAAAAGCCGCGTCACGTAGACGCTTAAACACCGGCGCTATATCAATTCAAGTCCGCAATAGCCAGGTTGTTTTGTCCGATCCGGTGCCAGGTCAGAATCCGGGGAGGTCAAGCCGAGGAGACAGCATGGTGCTACGGTGGTAATCGTTGATGATGGTGGTCGTGAGGTGGCGCAGGAATAGAAGATTATCCGGATAGGATAGCTTGAAGTGTTCGGTTTTCAGTCGTGAGTGGAAAGCAGCGGAGGAGAGTGCAAACGGAGGAGAGGTGCAATTAAAAGACGATATAGGAGGATGAGCAAACTGACGGCGATCTTTTTGGAGTTCATTCCAAATAGCTCGTGCAGCATAGACTAAGGAGCGGTTGCAGAATTTCAGAGAGGAGGAGACTGGAAGCCGAGATAGGACAGGAGAAGAGTAAAGCAAGGAAGAAGACTATGGGTGTATAGACAACCAGAGCCTTGCATAATTTAACACTGGATGCGATGTTTGCCGATGTTTTTAGTGTCCGATTTCCACATTCATTTAAACCAGTCCATTTCTTAGCAGTAACTGCCGTAAGTTGATTTTATGTGGCGGCTAATAGACTGACAAGGTTTGTGTATATAGACATGACCAGTAACTGGACATAATTTTCTTTAAATAACATATGAATCGCATAATAGTTTAAGTTTTACGTTGCTTCACTCGCTTCGGTTTCTTTATGATATTTTACTGATTTATTCTAGTAATTCAATTTAATGATGGAGTCCTTCAGTTTACCTCCTCCAACTCCAATAATTATAAATTTCTTTAATTAGGTTGTAGGCTAGCCGATCAAAGAGATGCCGACCAGCGTTTCCGGACAGGATTCTAAACCTAGGGCAACCGTATTAAAAATAACGGGGCTGGCATTCAGGGCATCCCAACCGTCCCAACGAACGAACGAACCGCGGCCGAGATCGCGGAACGGATTGCCAATAGGTCTCCACTTGTAAAGCAAAGGGGTAACACTACAAGTGAATTACCTCATGCACTGTTGTCGTTAAGGAAAACGAGTCTAAACGAAACTGGTCAGTATGCGTCCGGGAAAGTCACAACTGAGCGTTCGAGGTGCGATTCAGCGAACAACTCAACGGATCCGATTTCAGAGTACCACCATGCAGCCCACCATGAAAATATTGTTAAACTGGGGGAAGGACACGTAAGCTCAGGGGCGTCTAGGCCTACTCCATAGGAACCTTTGAGCAAATGCTCCATCCAAAATTTGGGGGGGGGGAAATGTCAGTGTATGTGCCATCTTTATTGGGGGAAAGGAAGGGAAAGGGTGAAGAGGAGGGAGGGGAAGGGAAGTTGCTCCAATGACTTGGGGAGGGGGATAGACGCCCCTGCGTAAGCCTGCTGCAAAGCTTGCTTGAATCCAGACGGCCGGGTTGCGTTCCAAGCTGAAGACCACGAGAATTCATACCCCAATGGTGAACGGATAGAAGGCGATTAAAACAGGCAGAAGAAGAGAATAATCGTTACGTAAAAACCTGAACCTCGATACCGAGGTGTTTTAGAAGCAACTGGCACGGGTGATATCGAAACCACACATGTATAGGCTTGTCACAACATACCGAATAAAGCGAGGGGCCGGTTCCCCTTGTTTACAGGTCGAGACAAAGGTCTGTGTGCAAATAGCGAAGGTTATTGTGAGGACCTTCACTGTAGGAGTTCCGCAGATATACAATTATACATATACCGGAATCTTCCGATGCAGAATTTTTAATACGTTGTTCGAGAATTGCCAACACGTATAGCCCGAGTACAAGAAATTACTCCAGAACTACTCCACACGCATATATAGGCTACGCGAGAGGCCTTGAAGTCATACACACAGAAATGGAGCGAGATAAGCGAGATAAGCCTGATCGTGGGAACCCGTAGAAAAAAGCACGCAAAAAGGGAACAGCGGTTGACGGTAGGCCCCCTATACACGGGATCTTGTTATGAGAAAAGGACATCCTCACGATGACCCGGCGACAGCCGAGGTAGTGGCAGAGTCGGATCCCGAGACAGAGCTGCTTTACAGTGAGTGTTTGCTTTACGGAGAAGGCACCCGTAGCAAAAAGCAGGGAACAACCGTTGTCGGTATACATGGCCTACGAATCTTGTTCTCACGATACCCGGCGACAGCCGAGTAGGTGGCAGAGGTGGCTTTCCGAGACAGAGCTGCTTAAGAGTGTTGTCGGTCTTAAGGAAGCAGCAAATCCTGAAACTCCATATGGGGGTAACCTACGGAATGGCCTTGCACGTCGAAAGTAGAGGGGCATTGAAGTGCATGGCTAGGAGTTTAGAACTGCCACGGGTTGGAGTCACCCGCCCGCTAAGTTATGTCCGCACTGCGCCAGCCCCATTTACCCTAGGCTTTCTAGTTAAAAGTAGGTGCCGCAATTATGTTAGCTGGCCATGCAAGCCCGCATTTAGTGGGGGGGTGCTAAGGGTGCGGCCCGCAGTTTTGATGGGCCCGCATTTTCGGAAGTAGCCTATATTAAAAATTTGTAGTGTACATGTACTTGTAATTGGGCCCCGCACTGATGGCTATATAGATAATCACAGCACCCGGGCCCGCACCATCCTTAATGGGGCCCTGTGGCCACGACAATTTGGACCAAACTAATTTCCAATGGCCACGGTATTTCTAATTCCCCGAAATCCTTTGCAACCGACCTTGTTGACGGTAGACGTCTGGGAGGAACGCGGTCAGAGATCTGTCCCTTCGTCCAGTTTCTATATCAGATGAGGAAACACGTCGAGGGCGTGGCTTACCCAGTTTGTACAATCTAATTTTAGTTTCTCTGAGAAATAGCGGGTTTTATTACCGTTTAATTAACCGGTAGAGGACGAACATATTGTCATAGGAATGCACCGTCTGCATGGAACCAGCGTATAACGTAGGTCAATCTATACCGCGATGGTCACTTAAAGGGTAGATCATTGAGGTATACGTACGCTGTGTTCCAATTGAACGGATACCATTTTTATTTTGGCAATAAATCTGCGAATTTTAAAAAAATTCAATAAAAAGTTCACAATTTGAAAAAGGGATAAATTATCAATGTTTTCCGAAAATTTCGCCAAATTCTATCAACAGGATCCACAGTTATGCACATTCAAAGTTGGACTACCAAAATGTGAACTTTCCAACATGTAACATGGGCAAACTGCATGCCTTACTTTAACAAATATGACATCATAATGACTTCATTTCCATTTAAGCAGATAATAAAAGAAAATGCTTTTCAGTAAAGATGACAAACTCAAGTCATCATGAATTGAGTTTGATTAAAATTTGAAGACAAGAAAAACATTAGGAGCAAAAAGATTTTTGAAGGAATTTCATATTCCTGCAGGACAGTGCGCCAGCTCATGCACTGAGCCGGAGAAACTGTGGATCTGCTGTCACAGAAATCCCATATTTTATTTAACCCACTCTGTGGCTTCCCCCCCCCCCCCAATAGCCCTGATCTCCAAGATATGAAGAGAACGTGTTTATCAAACCCGCATACGCGACTTTGACCATCTACGGCTACGCTGACCATCTCAAACAGCGAGTGGTGGAGGAAGTAAATTCCATTTTGATCAATGTTGATCGTGCAATCAATGAATGGCGAGATCACCTTAGACTCAGAGCATGTATTCGAGCAAATGGCGTAATTTTGAACAGCAACTTTAAAGAACAACATTTTACTCAAATTAATTTTATATGTTGAAGTCTTCATGTTTTCGTCGAATTGTAAAGTTTCATAAACAAATTTAAAAATAAATTTTTACATGTTGGAAAGTTCGAATTTTTTTACCAACTTTGAATGTGCATAACTTTGGACTCTGTTGATAGAATTTGATGAATTTTCGGGAAATATTCATAATTTATCCCTCTCAATCTATAAAATTTTGATGAATTATTAGTAGAATTGACAGATTTATTGTCAAAACAAAAAAGGGTAGGCCCCTATCAGTTAAATTGGGACACAGTGTATATATTAGGCCCTAGGCCTAAATGTAATTGGGGTAGATGAAAAGGGGAAGGATACAGAAAGGTTTTGCTGGAAAGAACACAAGAATGAGGAGCTGAGCAGGTATAGGGCCTACGTACGGGATTGTAGCCAAAAGCAGAGAAGAGGGTGCAGAAGAAAACAGAAAAGGGACAATCTGTCGTGAGGTGTTACAAACAAGGAGGCACAGAAGCAAAGACAGAGCTACACACAGAGATACAGACATATAAAGACAGATGAACAGAGAGACATACGAGATATCAATAAGGTTTCCCACGCGTGGGCGTTAATATCAAGACAAGAAACTTACGATTATAGTAAAACATGCACACAACGGTGCGATACCGAATAAGAGACGGAAAAATACAAAATTACATGCAAGCTAACATAACAACATACCATAAAGCAATAAAGCATTATCCACGGACACACCGAACTATCACTATACACATAGAAAGAGAGAAAGACAGACAGACAGACAGACTAAAATCGTAGACATACTCACTGATAACAACAAAAACAAGCAATGCACAGCTGTTAAACCGGACTGCGTGTGTTACGATGCACAAACAGAAACTATACACACAACCCAATTAATGCCCAGATACACGCAGAGAGAGAAAGGGAGAGATAGAGAGACATACACTCAGAAAGGGAGACATAGAGAGACATACACTCAGAGAGGTTTACAGAGGGCTGGGACCCCCACTCAGCATGTTGACTAGTTAGCCGACAATTGCGTCCTTATTCCGGAACGGCGATAGAAACGGCTGAATACCGGCCTAAGCCACTTCCATCCACACGACGTCTTCAGCGGCCACCAACCGCAGCGATCAACGAACCATTCGCATAGCCATAAATAACCCGTCGACTAATTTCGCAGTTCTTCGTAACATACGTGAGCAATCAAAAACAGGTATCCTCAAGTATGTCACCGATAACAACACTTTATATATATACTATGTACAAGCGTTAGCTTATATATACATACAAAATCGCAATGGTATTTCGCCTCTCTATCAAATAACATGAACAAAACAGAATGAACGTCAATTTCCATCATGCAAATATCTACTGGCCTATTTATATAATTATATACTGTACATATGACAAAAATTAAGTACAAGTTCTTGTTTAATTCCCTAAATTGTTTTGTTTGTTTTAGCACGATGTGTTTTTCCACCAACGAACCCTTGCGTTGGGAAATTGTCCTCCACACCAAGAAAATGACTGCGTGTGTTCCATTCGCCCTAAAAGGGTCCTCTGGATACCTGACTGGGTTAGAACGAACTGTAACGTCTCGACAGTTGACGAGGGATTTGGCATGACGTACTGGCCTAATAAACACGCTCGTTTCCACAGAATTGAATACGCAAGGCGCACCATAGATGGACGATCGTAAATAAGCTCGTATCATTGCTTCGGCGCGCCATACTCCGTCTTCCTCGGTGGTCGACTCGAACCATCGGCCAATCTGGTACTCTGGCTCCGTCCGTCTCTCTGTGTGGTAGTCTGCATGTCCGTTTCTTTCTTTCTGTGTGTCTGTCCGTCTCTCAAGTACCCAGCGATTTACAGGCATTTCTTAGAGGGCAGAATATCTACCTCCCACTTTCCACGTGTTTATAAACACACGCGCGCACACACACACACACACACAATACTCACATACATTCAAAAATACATCATATCTACCTACATATATAATAACACATACATTATACATACAATGTACAAGCACTGAGTCATATAAACAAGTTATATAGCATATCTTAAGCATATTTTAAGTACCAAACGATATATATATATATATATATATTATTAATCTATATATACACCAATTCTGTATTGTATCAGTACCATTAAGATGAATAAATATATACATGTATATTCACTGCATGTATGTATTATGTCGATATGTATTGTATTCTTCCAGTGTGTGTTGTTTACAAGATCTCTGAAGCGTCGTTGTGCAAGGAACGGTTGGTCTGTACAAGTAGCAAAGGTTTTTCCTCCGAAGGGATAAACAGCGCAGCACTTAGAACACAAGAAGCAGAATTGCTCTATCGAGAAAATATCAGTCAGCTAGCTATTCACCGTTTATATCGACAGCCTGGCACAAACACACCGCCACACACACAGATACACGCACACGTACATCTGGGCTGACGGAGACAAATTCTGGCAATTGCTCGATTAAAACACAAGAATAAATCCACAGAAACTAAGCCATATATGCAAACATATATAAATATATATATATATATAAATGATCGTTGTATATAATATATACATGGTTTTATATGTACATATATATATGTGTAATGACATATCCAAGAGTTCTTGGTATGACTTACATAATATATGGAAGATTAAACGCATATATTATGTGTTTACAAGCACAAATATATAGCATATAAATGGAGCCGAGATTCTGTTGAGTCCAACTGTTTATGATTTCAAGAAACTGTTATTGTTTACTATCAGTCAACGTCTTTGAGCATTTAGAACACGTTCCCATTGACTGCAGGACGAAGGGATGGTGACAAAGAGGAGAACAAACAAACAGAGAAAGGAGCATGATAAGGAAGCAGACAAAGAGAACAAGGGAATCAGAGCGAGAGTCGATTGCTTGAGCACGAGGAGGACTTGGGAGACAGGCAAAGAAAGGTACGAGTGAAGAAAACAGAAGACACTGAAGTGGCAGCATGGCTCCTATGCATTCTGTCTGATAATTGAACACAAGAATGGTGGCCTACAGTCAGACATCTTTGTCTGGCTATAAAAGAAAGCCATGAAGCTAAACATCTGCAGTAAATACCGGACTCTTACGAGTGCAGTGTGTCACCTGGAACCATACCTCAGGTTCACAAAGTTGGATGACCATAATGATAATAATAGAAAAGCAGTCCCTGAAGCTAGCCTTGGGGGCAGCCATGGGTATGAAGTGTTAGCGACTTCATCTTCTTAGCCTAAGCGTATGAGGGCAGGTGGCCAGTCCTCTCTGTTGCCGTCTCATCTTCCCACTGACAGCGTACAATCAGTGTACTCATTATAGCCGAGTTGACTAGGGGAACAGATGGTACAGGATCTCGAAACAAATTTCTGCCCTGATGGGAATTTAAAACTCTGACCTCTCTGTTGACAGTCCCGTACGTTAACCACTACACTATCGTACGTCCCGAATAATAACCATAATAGTAACAGCAATAGTAATGGTATAATATAGCTGCTGACAGACAGAATACGTTAAAGAGCTCTGGGCCACATTAGTCTCGTATTACCAGACAATACCTGTAGGATTATCACAGAGCAGCAGAGAATAGAGTATAAAGGAAAGAGAATCATGATAATGGAGAAGTGGATAAAGGAAAGATGAAGGGTCAGTGACAAAGAGGGAAACCTGAGTACAACTGTCTTCAAATCAATTAAATGAAAAAGTAACACTGATCGTCTAGATATTGTAGGGATAATCCTTAAGAAACATTTTCAGACTAGGTATCAACTGCAGTCGGTCCACGCTCCTCTGGTTGCCAAGGATACCGTTGATCCTCAGGCGACAGAGGTGTTTCAGGGACAGGGGGCGATTCGCGTACGGCATCCGCAGTAGCACCGGGGTGTCCTTCCGGCCTGAACTTTCCAGAAAGACAAAGTTGTTGCGCAGTCCACGCCGGCTGAAGGCGGAAGCGAGGCGGATGTAGTGCTGGATCAATCGGATAACGCAGTCAAAGGTCGGCATGAGGTGCAGCTGTTCCGGTTCACAGTCCAGTCGGAAGTGACCGGCCTCGTAGACGACACGGATCGAGGTAGTGCCGCGCGTTGTCTGGACGCTAAGCGAAAAGAGGTAACGACTGTCTGAGCTGTCACGAAGCAGGAAGGTCCCGACTGGATAGCCGCGGAGCAGGACCTTGGCGTCCTCAAAGGAAAGTTTGCCAAGGTAGAAGCGGCAGACGTTGAGGCGATGGAAAACGAGGGATAGACGCTCCAGGTCCCATGATGGAAGGAATCTGGAAAAGACAATAACACAGCATTCCTGTAATGCAATGCAATCAGACATGTATATAACACCATTTCAGTTAAATGTATGTATGTGTGTATATGGACATTTTATACAGCGCCTTACAAGAACCTCACGAATGCCACATACCGGCATGTATTGCATAGTATGGTATTATTTAGTGTTGCATTAAACAGTGTATTTAGGTGAATCTGAAAAGATGCAATACGAAAGATTGCAATGAACAGAATAAAACATATCATCTAAGCAAAATTTAATGGAAAAAGCGAAGACGATATGTAGTCAAAATAACTACCTATTAAGAGACAAAAATAATACAAGAGAGCGCAAAACACTATGAGGATGACATAATTACACAACAGAATAAATATTTCTACGTTTTAGTTACTGATTTGAAATAGTTTCAGTGTGTTCCATCGGCATCTCCATAGGTTCCCAACGGGCATCTCCATAGACAACTCCCAGGGCATCTAACCAATTCCCATCCTGCCAATTCTAACTGACCAAATTCCCAAATATGCAACCCCATAAACAAGGTCATCAGATCTGGGTCAGCCACGGTCAGATCAAAGAGACACAGGTTCACCTAGGAGGACACACCACACCACACCTGAGAAAGATAAGATATATCCGGAATGATAATGTACAGAAAAATGCAGCGACTCTGAGTGCTTTACTTGGTAAAGATAATTCAGAAACAGTGCTTTATCAGTACCCAGTCCTTGAAAGCAGACAGTACTGAGTTTTTTCCGATGCTTTGGTCGTTGTACAGACCTGACAACGTGCAGACAACAGCATAACAACCATTACCTCCGACTGATTGACCGGCCCAAGCACGAAATGGCAATGTTCAAAAGCGCTATTTATAGTGATATATAACTATTTATACAAAGGATCAAAATAGCTAAGATCAAATGAAAGGCCTACTCAGAGAGGGTTCAGCTATTTTTGTCAGCTGACAAAGAGAACAGTCACTGTCTTTATAGCCTGACTTCCCTGAAAAAGCCCATGCATGGAGGACTGTCAAAAGAAGGATCCTCTGCTCATCAACCAATTAATTGAATTCACAATATACAAGCACACATCCTGCGTAGGCGTAAGTATGAATATAGTAAACATGTATTGGTATACACACACACCGAACAATTTAAACCCATATGACATCCCACTGAGTCAGGTACAACTGACAAAATATATTTATACACATCTCACCCATTTGTTCACTTCTCCTATAACTTACAAGTCATGCTGATGCATACATACTAATATATATCATATATTTATTAGTTTTTAAACTATTTATGCATAATAATGTATACATATACATATGTATGTGCATGTACATATGTATCTCTGAATGGGGTATCTGGTATACACACACAACTATTTAAACCCAAATGGGTTCCCACTGAGTCTATCCGTTCAAAACCTTCTCATGACATCTCAAAAGAGTTGCACAATTTTGCACATGTCTCTCTAACTTATCTCAGACAGATGCGACGAAAATTGTTCATGATAAATAGTTTTTCAACATCAATTTCTGGTCAGTATTCCCATTTCCCAATCCATAAAGAATGGTTGGTCCACTTCATTGCCGTTTTCCCATTCCCAGGGGTTACTCGAGGGTGCTTTAAGGACCGGATATTCGGCACTTCTTTGGCCAAATTCCACCCATCAAATTGCATTTGAGATACAGACCATATTCTGGACCAGAACAATTCAAGCACTCAAAGCATTCATAAAAACACTGTAAAAACGTCAGGAATGTAAAGCTACGGTAAGGCAAGATAACGTAATGATAAGATTTCGTATGACCTTTCAGGCAAAGGCAGTGACGTTTATTTGCCTACAGCACTCCATTAACGATAAGTGCTATCTATAGATTGCATGTAATTGTAAGTGCTCATTTATATAGCACCTCTTCAAGAAAACTCATCAGAGGTGCTACTGATCAGACTATATAAGATCACAATCGAAAACAATGGGTTTCAATCGCTTGCAAATACAGGCAAAGATAGTAGAGGGAACTCATGCTCAGAGGCGTCTACACCATAGAAACCTTGGAGCAAATGCTCCATCCAAAATATGGGGGAGAGATCTGTCCGTGTGTGGGCCACCATTGGGGGGGGGGGAAGGAAGGGGAAGGGGAAAAAGAGAAGGGAAAGGGGAACTTGCTTCAATGACTTGGGGGGATAGATGCCCCTGCTCATGCTGCAGACTGCATGTTAGTCTGCTTCAGAACAGGGGCCGATCACTGAGAAGCTTCCATGTTGCACTGTGGCAGTACCCAATGGGGGGAACAACCAGATCACCCTGTGTTGCATAGTTCTTAGGTTGTGGATTGAATCTTAGCATATCTAAATTTTTGGCAATCAACAGCAGTTCTTGCTTTCTGCCTCAGTTGCTGAGGTAAAAATTAAGGATTTTCAATTGCAGTTGCCTAAGTGCAGCTGACCCTCGACATAACCACAAAACCCACAATAACCACAAACCCTACCAACTATTTTAATAAACAGTTTGGTATGGAAATCCTTGCAGAGCCTCTTTTGGACAAAGAGTTTATCATGTGTACACATGTATTAACTTTCCAAAGGTCAAATTCATGCAATATCTTTAGCGAGCACAAACCTCAACACACACACAAACACACACACATATACAACTACACAGACATATAGACATACACAAATGCAAACATAAGGGAATACTTGGAAACCAGCTGAACAACAACCAGATTCAGAGAACGTCATAAACACCAACCATGCACACAGGAGACACACTTCATGAACTAAAACATATCCTGCTGTGACGGATGCATCAGAGACAGCGTACTCAGCAAATTGGGACTAAAACCGTCATCGGAAGGACACGTTTCTGAAACAAGACCTGCACTTGTATGTTTCCGAGTTCATTAAGGCAAGTATCGGGGCAAATCTTGAGTGTTGCTCAGCTCCCCTTAACGTCATTCCTGACTGGGTCTTGACTCATGATTCGTGACCCCTTTTAGACTTCTTTATGCTACAGACTCTTTTATATGCCTCCAAAAGCCTTGAGGCGCCAATCAGATGCTCCCAACGGGGGATTTTTAGTACCTTAACCGACAAAGTCAACCCTTTTTAAATACTTACGACCACATCCACATGTGTGTCTATTTTCAGGTAGAGCTTGCTATTCTGGTCGGTCAAAGCCCTGGGGTAAACTGTGAATAATAGATCTACATATTCTTCTCCCATTAATTTAACAAAGTGGCTCAAGTTTGAAGGTCAGACCACACCCTTTAACATCAAGTTTGGCAATAACAGACACTAATGTTATTATAATACATTATCTGCCAGTGTCTGGCAAACGTTTGATACTAAAATGGTCTATATTTTAAGTGTGCATACTATAGTGTAGTACATTCTACATGAGAAAACAACAGACATTCATACACATAAATCTATAATGTCTCTGAGAGCTTTTTGAGAGATGCTGTAGAATTGCTGTCTAGTGCCTTTTATGAAATTTTTAAAGGCGCTATATAAATAGACACATACATACATAACCATAACTATAACGATAACCACCAATTTATTGGTTCATCAGAACATTTCATAGAACCAATAGCATTTTGTCAACATTACAGTATGAATGTTCATTAATGGGCATGACATGGATACCTGAAGAGACCTAAGTCCCACTAATTTGGGCCCCTACACACCATCTGCATAATAAAAAGGCCGTTAATCAAAATAAATTGCTCATCTGTGGTAAACAAGTTACTGTAGTGACCAGCCTGCATTAATAACAAACTGTAGTGACTATGCATTAATAACAAGTAGCATACATTTGTACACATAATTCTGAGTAGCTCACTGCTAATCTACACAAGTACAAAGTGACAGCAGAAAAACAATTGCTTATCCAACCCCTGCACTAACAATTCACTTCTGCCCTTAGAACATAATAACCAGCATTACTAACAATTTTGAATTAGATCACTAATCTATACATTATACGAGTTAATGAAGTGACAGCAGAATCACAATTACTTAACCAATCCTGCATTATTAAGTGGCACTACCATTTCATGTCTGACCCTAGAACACAATAGCCAGCAGGTGCCCTTAAGACATATACATTATTTAGGGCCCCTATATATCCACTGCATAGGATGACGGCAGTTAACCAAACTCAACAGCTTATCTATATGGTAAACTATTACTGTGTGACTAGCCATAAAAGCAATTTTTCATAGTAGGTTACTGGTGGTCAACGCAAGTTTACAAAGTGATAGGACATCAGCATAACAATAACTCAACCAACCATGCATCTTTAGGTGGCACTAACTATCTACACCCGCTGGCATATACATCCGACTATAAAACACAATCAATCACAGATCTAGACAATAAGATCCTAGGTTAACATATGTACACATTCACAAGTTATAGGTAATGGGTAATGGGGCTACATAATTAGCTAAAACTGAACAAGAATAAGACAATTGTTGAAACGGTATTTCCAAAAGGCTCATGTAATTTAAAGTAGCAAGTCCCAATGACTAGAGAAATTAACTAGGACCAGCTTTTTGGTCAATCAACCACGAGTGTACTTTTTTAAATAGGTTAAAATTAGTTATAGAACGGAGCTCTTCAGGTAGCGCATTCAAAGCTGTCGGCCCAATGATTATAATCGAATATCTGCGGGAGTTGCTACGAGCAAATGTAGTTCTAATGAGGGATGGATTTCTGATATTATAGGAATGTCTGCTGAGTAAGTATTTAGTAGGTAAAGTGTTGAATATGTAATGATGCATAAACACATTCTGTTTTTGTTTAATCTGAGCTAGTTTTAATATTCGAAAGTGAGTGAATAAAGGGTCAGTATGAGCAGTAACAGGCATGCATTATTGTAATTATTACACGAATTACTATCTTTATTATTATTATTACTACTACTAGTAGTAGTAGTACTAGTATTATTATACAAAGACCTATCAAGCACTTGTGTAATACTGCATAACTAAACACACTGCAAATCTAACTGATGCATCTGAATATAAATACACAGTCTTACACACATACATAGATACACACAAACATAATTATAAACGGACATACATATATGCATACAGTGTGGATTTATATAGAAGTGTCTGGCTAACGTCACACGATTTCTTTCATGCACTACGACCGACCTACGCCTGTCATCATCCCATTCATACTAGTGTCTGCTTCTGACCCGTCATGCCTCTGATCTCGGCTCAGTTCCTGATTTCACAGAACTCTAAATGCGTTTGATGTGGGAGACTCCTTCTTAGAAACTAAACTATATACTTTACAGTTAAACTTAATCCTGACCCAGTGATCTTAGGCGCTTAAGGTCAAACTTGTTTTTCACTTCAGTTTGCTACCTCAGGACACTACAGAATTTCTGAAAACAAAAGCTCACGCCCTAGCTTACTCTAGTTGATCTCAACAGTATACATGATAGTACATATATATAACATATATATATATATATTCTATGGTCTATATATATATAGACCATAGACAAATGCATCTGTTTACATCCATGTATATTTATACATTACACTCTTCTCTTAAAAAGATTTAAACAAATACGGACCATACATTTTTAAGCAGCCTCTATCACAGAATTTCTGAAAATGGGTCATATTCTACCAGCACCACCTGTGCTAGCGCCATCCTACCACTTGAAGTAAATGCAGACCAACCATTGGATAAGACGAAACCTATCAGTACCCTAGCAGCAGAAGTACCATCTGAAATAAGAACAGACCAATACCATATGTATCTATACATATAAATATAAAAGTGGGGCGTGGTGGCTCAGTGATAAGTTCGGCGCCTTGTGACTGGAGGGTTGCAGGTTCGAATCCCACTCCAGCCGCTGCGTACGGACCTTGGGCAAGTCCTTCACTCGCAATTGCTTGTGGCGCCTCGGCGTGAAAATTCCGGCACAGTAGCAAATGCTGCAGTCGGGAGCACCTCTGAGTAGTAGTAGACTTCGAGAGGCACTATAGAAATATCCGGAATAAATAAAATAAATAAATAAAAATATAAATATATGTACTATCTCAAAATAGGAACAGAGCAAAGGCAGGCAATACCATCACAAAGTGTGGAATTCCATATTACCCATACATATATATATATCCACTGAAGAGTTTTAAGAAAATACCTATATAACCTGGCATATATTAACAAATTTAAAATTACAGATAAGAACCAATTATTACCTCATGGTATAAAAGCAGCATATATATGATTTGAAATGAGAAAATGTCATAAAAACTAGGTCCAAAACCGTCAAATACAATTATCTGCCTACATGCTTTATACAAGGACAACACCCAGTTCCAGTTTTCCCAGTGACATTATCTCAGGTGGAATACTGAACCTTATCTAAAGTGATAGCTATTATCCCAAGTCATTGACCTGATCTAAAATCTTAGACATAATACGTCTACGATTTTAGAATGATATAGCAGACCTTCAGGATCTCATGTGGTAGACATTCCCAGGATCAGCTGGCAGACCTGATCCTAAGTGGTAGAACTATTCTTGTAACAGTGGCTAGATCTCATTTTGTAAACCTGATCTAAAGGGGTAGACGGCTCTTGTAGCAAGTTGTAGACCTGAGATAAAGTGGTAGATGTGCTCTTTTAGTAGGTGGTAGACTTTATCTACAGTGGTGAAGGTGTTCTTGCAGCAGGTGATAGCTATGATCTGAAATGGCAGACATGTTCTTATAGCAGCAGGTAGACAAGATCCAAAGTGGTAGATGTGTCCTTTTAGCAGGTGGTAGACCAGAACCAAAGACCTCAAATAGTGGATCTAGCATGCAAGGTACATATACATTACACATATATATGTATCTGAATTAGAGTGTGCCAAATACAAAGATATATTTAAAAGTTTGCATGCATATCTTGTTGGCCAACCTGTAGAAAGTTTCTATAGAACTATATATTATATTGAATGAAGCTAATTAAGTCAAAATTTTGGGGTCCCAAAATGAATTCTGAGTTTAGCTTTGTATAGCTGAATCATAGACATTTTAGCTTACAACTGAGGGAATTTTACCCCAGAGTATCTCAGAACTACAATTCCAAGCAACAGAGAAGTGATTTGCGTGTCTATGATAGGGATTCCAAGGTAAAAGAAGCCAAGAAGCTATTTCTAACATTGTAGGTCAAACAACCTTAATTTTCAAGGTCATTTGACCTCTATTGTCAAATATTAATATTTTGTTATTGGTGAAGGATAAAGAGTTCTCAGCCCAAGAAGGGCTTATCGGGATAGTGGAAATCCAGCAGCGTTATCAACGACCTTGTCCATCGTATAAACACCACATGACCCTGTGATATAATGATTTTCTTGGAATCCATATCATGTTTTTCGAAGTCTTGGAATCAACAAAAGTATAATATTTAGAAGAGTTATAAAAAACACATTATATCAACAAGGTCACTTGACTCGCTGTGGTTGATCTTGGTTTCGCGGAAACTGCAAGCAAAAGATCTATAATGATCTTGTGATTGTGGTTTTTGTTTAGTAGAGGCATTAAAACAATTTCCTAAAAATTACATTAATTAATCATTAATCATTATACGTTGTGATTCACAGTAAACTATAGGTACAGCAAACTTTCTATGACTGTGTCAAGGTCATATAACTGTAACAGATCAATCAGTTGACCTATTACTTGATATTATAGATCATGGACTGTAATTACCGCAGCATGGCAAGCATGTATCTTCCGGATTTCTTGTAGCCAAAAATCAGGGCATTTTTTAACATGTTAACTGGTGGGGATATTCCCCACCAGCCCTCTCAAATTCCTCACCAGTCCTTGCTCTTTTCCCCACCAGTGAATTTAGCCCTTTTTAGTCCCACCAGTCACCACCAATGATGAAATGATTAAATGATTTTATTTTATAATGACCTTGAGGTTTGAAGTTGAAATCCTCATTAATAACATTTGAGTTCATTTTGATAATTTGACTGCTTGAACGTTCAAATATTTAAAACATATGTCCCCCAAGTTTCTCTGATTCAGTGCTTTTTGACTTAAAATTGTGCACGAAAAATGTCCTTCTTCAAAATATCCCAACCAGTGGAAATTTCTTATTTATCCTCTGCCAAAAAATCCTATACTAGACACTAAGCTCACCATTTTAAGACTTGTGGCTATGGAGATATAAAAGGTAATTGAAACGTCATGGTGAGCGACATCACGTGATCTGTGAAATATAATTACCCCACAGTGTCAAAAATGGACTTTTAAAATTCCTTTTGTTCAAAATCTTAGTGTGGACCAAGGACACCAAGATCTCCTTTCAAAGAATTCTGGCAGTGGAGATATAAATGGTTTCCTCAAAGTCACAGGGAGTGACGTCATGTCATGTGAATTTCTCCTTCCAAAAAACCATAGCTTGACACCAATATCTTCCTTTAAAGAACAATACTTTGAGAGAAAACCTTGATCTAACGCAAAGTCAAAGTTATGCCTTGTCACACCTTCTTGAAAGAAGGCGTGACAAGGCGTGACAACCTTACGAAACAAAAACCATATTGTTAACATTTTCAGGAAAACTTGCCAAAGGAATTTTGATATCTCTTCCTGTTTGAGAGTTATGCACTGAAAACCATTCTGAGCAGCAACATTTCCCCACAGGTCATTGCTTGAGGGGTATATGAAAATTGAAAAGCTTTGGCATACCTCTAAATCATGTTCAATCTAGCTGTAACTTTGCAAGTTTTATCAGTTTAGCTAATGGAAACTTTGTACACATAGAGTTTAGCCATCGATATATAACAACTTTATTTCTTGGAACCCCAATACATATATATATATATATACACCTACACCTACACACACATATATATGTATGTACAAATATACATATATTTCAGTCATTATTAGTAACTAGTACGGTTCCTTAACTGGCTGTCAGATGTGATTTTATTACTTGTTGTATGGGACTTGGTCAGTCTCATGCATATTATGGCAGAACAGAGGTCTGTTTATTAATAACATTTGAGTCATCCTTTCAAGGCCTACCTCACACAGCAGGGCGCACTTATTCCAGATTAAAGAGAGGATTTTACTGGCCTTAATGAAGCACAGGTTTCACAGCTGTAAACCTTTGCCCCATCTGTACTAATGCATTTTGACCTCTCTCTCTAGAAGTCAAAGATTACTATACACACATTAACCTTAAAACTAGACTACAATCTAAGTAAGTTATCTTTATTAGTGCAAGAGAAACATTTACAGTTTACAAAAACCAATGCATACAAAACGGTAATACAAGACACAGCACAAAATTTAATTATAGACAAAAAGCTTAAAATAGATTCTATCCACTTTAGTATGAAGCCATCAATATCAAATGCCTTGCACCAAGTTTTTACTCCAACATCATCGTTCAAAGTCTTACCTACTTATCCGGTCTTACCCTTCTACCTACCTACTTTCTTACTTAACTGCCTAACTACTACCTTTCTGCCCACCCAAACACATAAACAACTACCTTTCCTGATCACTACTCACATAACTTGACATTACAAGACATAATGCGAACATCCGAACAGTGTTCTGTCCGTATCTTGGCCGAAAAAGAAATGATCATTCTCTCCGGTTTCATTCAGTACAGACTTTACGCGCGATTCAACCTCGCGCGAATCAACCTCGTAAAACTAGGAATGTATACACTCGTACATCCACCCACCCACAAAACCACACCCAAACACCCAGCCACTCCCTCCCTCGTTCCGTTTCCCGGTCAGACCAACGGACTACAGACCGCTCAACTCCGGTCCTACAACAACAAAGCGTCCTTCCATGGCCGTCCGTTCAAGGAGGGCAGTGAAACAGATCGCAGCGGAGGGAGTGAAGCAGCCTGTAGGAAGGGCAGACAACTTGACCGATGACAAATCACCTTCGAACAAAACATCTGGCTAACGACCAGTGGTGCCTTTTGTATAACACAAACACACACCTACATATAAATCTACACCTTTTTCTCATAAATAACTAACATATTTGATTAATTCATATATACATATATAACTCCTACTGTCCTACATAAAGGCCTATATTTTGTCCATATATAGGTCACATAATGTCCGTATATATATATATATATATATATATATACATTTAATCCAACAATCCATATATATATATGTATATATATATATATATATATATTTATAGAAATGCACATAATGCCTGCATACTACACATCACATCATACATAATGCAGTGTGATGTAAATAACCGATATATACACACATATAAAATGACTCATATATATATATACCAATAATGACTGAAATATATGTATATTTGTACATATATATATATATATATATTTATTTATAGAATAGAGTTTACATAGCACAAGACTAGTAATCTATCGATTAGTAATGTTACTCATCACACACCTACTCTTTCTTTCCCGAATTCACACGGTTCCACGACATACACATCGTGTCTTTCTCACCTATTGATAAGTTACGTCACTTGGAAATCATGTGCTTAAACTTGCTAATAGATCAAGAATTTCGGGCTGGGTTGTTGGCTTATTCACAACCCACACTATACGGCAGATATTCACAAAAACAAACACTGAGCACTACGTGCAGCGGTAGGGCCTACAGTCCTACACGTCTAACAATTAAACAATAATAGAGAACGTCATTCACAACGAATACAATGCCAAAGAAAACAATGCCACGATCACGTATAAAGACAATAGGACACATATTATAGCTAATATGCCTATAGATATGTATAAATTATAAACAGTTGTATTGGACATATAAGGTCTTATTCATAACTTTGCAGTTTTTATTCGCGATGAATGTGTGCATCAATTAATATTGGCAAGGTATGATTACAAAAGCAAATTACAGCAATAAAGACGCCGCCTTGCCAACGGGAAAATGAATAACAAATAACAATAAATTGCTCGTAAAATAAGAGATGAGTTTATGGAGAGAATCCCAATGATCCATACAGACGTACAAATACAAGTAATGGTTTTCATGTCATGGTATACCAAGAACCATAAGTTTTCAGCACATTAAAGAGTAAAACTACAATGTCTAATTCTTCTTTCAATTTCACTGTAAAATTATACCATAATCATCATCATCATCATCATCATCATCATCATCATCATCACCACCACCACCACCACCACCACCACCACCACCACCACCACCACCACCACCACCACCACCACCACCACCACCACCACCACCACCACCACCACCACCACCATGTTTCAAAAGGCAGTTCCAGAAATGGGTCGGAATAAAAATAATGATCTCTATTATTCTTTACATTTCATCAAATCTAGTGATTTCTATATCTCCAGAAGTTTTATGAGGGTGAGAGCATAATTATTCTGAACAAAGAACTTTGCTGAATACTAAGTAGTAACTAAGGTTTAGTACCTAGCAAGATTATGTCACATTGCACACCCTTCATTCAAACAAAAAATCAATAGTATATTGATGGACATATATATACATATATATTTTCATAAAGTTCCTTAAGTGTCTACTGATGCACATGTGTTTCAGTGCACATGTGTATGGGTGCGTGTTTCTGTACACATGTGTATATGTGCATGGGTGCATGTGTTTCTATGCACATGTGTATATGCGCATGTGTTTCTGTGCATATGATGTGTAGATGTGCATGGGTGCATGTGTTTCTGTGCACACGTGTATATGTGCATGTGTTTCTGTGCATATGATGTGTAGATGTGCATGGGTGCATGTGTTTCTGTGCACATGTGTATATGTGCATGTGTTTCTGTGCATATGATGTGTAGATGTGCATGGGTGCATGTGTTTCTGTGCACATGTGTATATGTGCATGTGTTTCTGTGCACATGTGTAGATGTGCATGGGTGCATGTGTTTCTGTGCACATGTGTATATGTGCATGGGTGCATGTGTTTCTGTGCACATGTGTATATGTGCATGTGTTTCTGTGCACATGTGTATATGTGCATGGGTGCATGTGTTTCTGTGCATATGTGTGCATGTGTGCATACATTTCTATGCACAAATGTATATTTGCATGCGTTTAAGTGCATCACATTGCTTACCTGGCCACTCTCATGTAGGCGTCATGGCCTGGCCCCTCGACCGTGAGCAAGCTGCTGACCTCTGAAGAGTCTTCGATGGTGGTGTCCACTCCTCTGGCAGTGACAGTTGCAGTTGGATGCTGTGTGGGCATAGTCAGCGCTTCATGAGGGAATTCAACATTGGGTGAGGGTGAAGGTCTACACACAACAACGTTCAGTTCGTTGAGTGCAGGGGCAGAGGAGTTTCTTCGTGGAAGCACCTCGCCACACCACGTCATTCCAATCCCAGAGTCATCCCTTATCCGACTTAATCCACCAACAACGTCCTGATCGGAAGAATCCTGCGAGCTGATCGACTGTGACCGTGACTCCGTGTCCGTCTCGCTCCCTGATGGGGTGATGGTCAGCCAGGGTACAGAGGACCGAGGAACAGCAGCAGTTGGAGTTCGGGGTGTGTGGACGACAGGGAAGAAGAAGCATGCATTGTTAATGGTCAATCGCGAGACGCTGTCCACTAGGACGTCATCTGCACCGGATGCATCATCCGACTGGAGTCCACCATTCTGGTAGATGTGGTGCTGGTGATCCCCCGGTGATCTGCAGAAGCGTAATCCCGGAATCCTAAAATCCGACAGCACTGCAGAGTCCGTGCGGAATGCTTTTCCTCTACAGCCAACCGTCCTTCCCGGGGCCATGGAAGAGGGTGATTGTGGAATGGGGCTTTGGTCGAAAGAGACCAATTCCAGTGTACCATTCCAGCTTCCAGAATCCTCCGATTTCCTTCGAGAGGAGTTGTTCGTGGCTGGAGGCGAGTCCACAAGTGTAAACTGATCCACATCGAGAAAGGATTGATCCCAGTGGTGCCTGGGCAGGTTGCCGGCCAAACCCCGATCAGTCGTCATAGGCAGGCTGGCAGTAAATCGCATCTTAGGCTGTTCCTGGCCCTGCTCCTCCTCCTCCTCTTCCTCTCCTCCTCCTCCGTCTTTTCTTTCCAACTTAGATTCAGTGCATTGGTCAATGAAGACGGCAAATCTCCTCACAATGCAGCGAACGCTACGGGATGGAACAGCCTCCCGGAATATCGAGAACCGGACAACGACGCTGACTGGAAACTGGATCTGTCGCCAATTTGACGACACTATTCAAGTCCGAAGTGCAATCGCGAATGAAGAAGTCCAAGCTGTACAACTCTAGGTAAGTAAGAGAAGTCTGACTGGTCTTCACAACCGCACTCTCTCCGTCTACCTTGACTAAACTCTTCGAACCTCCATGCACAAATAACGCTATGCCATTTAGCGAAAAGCACATATACGAATTCAGAGTAAGACCCAGGCTCTGGTCTCAATTAGCGACCACAGTCACCGCTGCCGACGCCACAGGGCACAACGAACGAACACACACGCACGCACGCCATCCGCTTACTATCGAGAGAGAGAGAGAGAGAGAGAGAGAGAGAGAGAGAGAGAGAGAGAGAGAGAGAGAGAGAGAGAGAGAGAGAGAGAGAGAGAGAGAGAGAGAGAGAGAGAGAGAGAGAGAGAGAGAGAGAGAGAGAGAGAGAGAGAGAGAGAGAGAGAGAGCTTGGCCCTTCGTCGTATATGCCGGCCGCTGGTAGGAGAGCTAGCCTTGCTTGTCCTACTATCCGACAGACGAAGGGACGGACGCTTTAAGCATAAATCGGGCCAGCCCGCGTTTTACTGGGAAAATCGACGCCTCGCTTAAGGTATTTTCCAAGAAAACGCCACCAGCGCGCGGAAGGAGCGAGGAGGGACATAGGCCGCGGCCAGAAATCCGTCGCAGCCCGATACCAATAATAACAGTCAGTTCTCAGAAGTATCAGGCGCCATGAGCTGCGGCGATTCGGGGGCTAGGCCCCGGCGCACGAAGGCTACGCTCAGCCAGCAAGGCAGAGCCGCGCCGTTGGGCTAGGTAGAGGCGGCCCAGGCTTCGTCAATGGAAAGCTCCGCCCATTAACTCTGTGTTGACTCCCCGTGGCGGCGTAGTCTGCTTAACTGCCGCATCAAACTGACAACAATGACGTCGTGCCTCTTGTAGGTTTATGTAGCGCTTTTTTATATGCTAACAAATGCCTAGATGGAAGAGAAACGACGAAACTCTATCTAATGAGTAAGCAAATGAGTAAGCAAACCAGACGCCATATACAAGAAAACGCAACACTAATTGTAGCCTAGAAGGTAAAACAGAATAGATGAATTGTTATAAGGATGGCCATGATGATGATTATCGAAATTAAGTGATACGAAGCGACATGCAAAATGCAAGATTTGCCGCCGAATAGCGTCATGCCGTGAGTTGCTACGCCCTAACGCAGCGCAACTGTAAGACTCGTCTGATAAAGACGAAAACGCCTTAAGTGTGCAATGACCTTTAGTAGATAGCCGCAAAATCTTGTTTACACACATGAAGGTTATAATGTGCTCTTCAGGCAAGACGTTTTTGAAAGCCATACAGCACGAAAAACACTACAGATTGTATCTTTATCTACGTGTGTGTCTATAAAATGTTTCTGTGTAGATGCAAAACAGACACGCACGTAGACATATAGACCCGATGTGCTTGTTTTTGTCTATGCGCTTGCGGTGTGTGTGTGTGTGTGTGTGTGTGTGTGTGTGTGTGTGTGTGTGTGTGTGTGTGTGTGTGTGTGTGTTTTGTGTGTGTCGTATTAATTATACGGCGAAAAAGCTGCGGGAGGTGAATTCTTAATTGACAGCTTCAAATAAAATCTGTTTTGTCCAATAGGACAATCACATGTAGACCAGATGTGTAGACCTACAGTACTATCGGTTTTCTGTGTCTATGACCTATAACTATTTTCACAGCCGGCTATCTTGCCAGCATATCCATATGGGACTCATATGCCATATAGGACCCTCCCAATATTGCCCATATGAGTCCCATTAAATGTTTATGGACATGTGGCAGGCAGGGTGTAATGTGCATAGTTAAATACACACATATAGAACATATAGGCAGCCGGGTCTAAAGCCACAAAAAGTGTTTGTTAAATATATGTTTAAGAATACCGATGGCTGCCATATTGCTGTTTATGAATGCCACAGTATTTTAATTGTATCAAATCGTCTATTGTACAAAGAGCTGGCCCGTCAGCAATCCAGCCAGCAAGCAATCAAGCAAGCAAGACAACCTACCAACCACTCTGAGTTGTATGCTGAGCCAACAGCTGGTTGCAGTCTGCCAAGTTCCAACCTCCAGCTCAGCTATAGCCGATCGTCCGTCCAGCTAGCGTTAGCAACTTCATTCTTCTTAACCTCGGCAGTCAGCATATAAAGGCGGTGCTCGGCCATTCCATTACTGTCTGATCTTTCCATTGACAACGCCAGTGATGGGCAATAGTTAACTAAAAAGTTGCTAACTTTTAGTTTAACTAAAAAATTTTAGTTAAGGAAGAAGTTTAACTAAAAAAAATAGTTTAGTTAAAACCATAGTTTAACTAAAAAAATTTAGTTGCTAACTAAAATGTTTAACTAAAAAAATCAGCAATATGCAACTATTTTTCCACAGTGAACATTGAACACTGTCAGCAAAAAAACATTTTAACACTGCATGGTTTTAGCATTAACAGCCTGTGTTTTCAAATTCATACACAACTTACAGTACACATGTAACTGTATGCCAGAAAAGCACACATTGCATAGTTTGAAGGTAAAATTGTCATTGACGCTTTGTATTATTACAGTTCACTTAACGTCTTTTATTGTGAAAATGTTTGTCGTAAAAAGTTGGAAAAAGTTGGAAAAAGTTTAACTACTTTTTTTTAGTTTAGTTAACTAATTTCCAAAATCACTTGCCAACTTTAGTTAAACTATTTTTTTAGTTGGAAAATAGTTTTAGTTTAACTAAAAAAAAATAGTTTAGTGCCCATCACTGGACAACGCACATTCAACATATAATATCATTTATAGCCAAGTGCACTATGGGGTGCCAGTGGAGCAGAAATCTCAAAACTTCTTTCAGCTCCGAGGCCAGACTTTTGGGCTGACCAACTGATGGGCAGATCAACTATGAAACTATTGCCCTCCATCTTACTGCTGTATATAAATTGTATATACGGCTAAATCCTTTTACTGTACATTTTTATTTTTTATTTTTTTTATTTATTCCGGATATTTCTATAGCGCCTCTTGAAGTCAACTACTACTCAGAGGCGCTCCCGACTACAGCATTTTCACGCCGAAGCGCCACGAGCAATCGCGAGTGAAGGACTTGCCCAAGGTCCGTACGCAGTGGCTAGAGTGGGATTCGAACCTGCAACCCTCCGGTCACAAGGCGCCGAACTTACCACTGAGCCACCACGCCCCACATAAGCATACAATGGCGGATTTAGAGGTGGCATAAAGGACGTACACCTCGGAACTTGGTGGTCTACCTAACTGCTGTTCTCTTCTCCACCACAGGCCTCTCCATTACTTCAAATCTTGTATACGCCCTTCACACATACGCACACACATTATGTATAATTAGCATAGTGATGACAACGCTTGACCTACACACATTGCACTTTGTCACCTTCTTCATGAAAGAATTCATTAGAAATTGTTTTCCAAGAGCAAAGAAGTGAATTTTAAAGCACTGCATATATTATGTGTATAAATTATATAGGGCCAGGGTGAGAATTGTCGGGGGGTTGGGGGGTTCAACCCTCCTAGTCTTTCTTAGGACCCCATAGTTAAGCCTTCATTGCACACCCAAACTCCACATGAATCACAGTCTAACCCCCCCCCAGTTATTTTTCTACAATTCTCATACTGTATAGGGCATATGATGCTACATTATGGTAGAATACAAGTATATTTTATACAACCAGGGATTAGGGTGGTCCTCGATGCCTTGGCAAAACTTAAATTTTGCACAATACAGTATGGTATTCTTAACACTTTAATGATGAGTGTACTAAGTGACTGAGAAACCAATACAGTTCGTTGCTAAAGTGTTAAACATATGCTTGTCAAACACTTTACTGTGACTTTAGACCATGCTGCCTATGTTCTATATTTGTGTAGTAATCTGTTATGCATATATATACTCTGTCAACATGCCCATAAACATTTAATGGGAATCACTTGGGCCATAAAAAGGTCCAATATGGGAATAATTCTTTTCAGCATAATATTTGAATAATTCCTACCAAGTTTGTGTAATATTTGATGCTTTTAGAAGGCTGCTCAATGTGAAATAATTTCGTTGCATATATGTCCCTATTCCACTGTGAGAATTGTTATGTTATTATTTACTTAGTGATTCAGTTACTCATTTATTTACTTTCTTTTATCTGATTATTATATTTAGTTAATAATTAGGAATAATATTAATATAATAAATTAATAAAACATTAAATAAACTAGAAATAAATAAGATAAAACATTAATTAAAATATTAATTTTTATTAATCCGTTATTTACTTTCCTTCTTACTTTATTTGATCTGAATATTATATCTATTTAATAATCATTAATAGAATTGATAATATTAAAGAAATATAGTAGGGCCTACTGAATACAGAACATGTGAATGAAATAAAATATGAATAAAAATATTAATAATTATTATACCAGCGTTTACTTACTTTGCTTTTTCTGATGTTCTAATGATATTTCAGTTTTCTGTGGTGTCCATTTAGCTGTTTCCTGCTGTAATACTGCGCTGTTCAAACATTATTTAGAATACTGAATTGTAGATGAAATTCTGCTTTGAATGTTTGTTTTAGACCAGATTTAGACCACTGTGATACTGAACTACGTATTATTTGGTCATCATGTAGCTTTAATTTTCCTATTGATCTTAAATCTCACCTTCTGCAGCCTGTTTATATACCATGATACCAGTGCAAGAATTTGGTCTTTTGAAGAGTTTCTGTGACAGCATTGACGAGAGCATTGTGAGATAACGCTTATAAGGATCAGGTGCATGTGTGCCGAAATCTTTAAAAGTAATAACACTGCTGTTTGATGCAAATCAGTGTGCACAGAACACAACTAAAGTTCAACAGCGAAATTAGCGTCGACTATCGCAAATTTAACTTGCCGTCATCTTTCTTGGCGACATTCCACCATGTGGTGTGCAAGTGATGGCACCGGGTGCAATGCACCAAGCCCGGTGGATGGCAAAGATCATTTAATATACAATACTAAAGTTTGGATATTAACTATTTAGTTCCAATTTACTGGACTTGAGAAGATGGGTCTTTGAGATATCAGACTGTTTGCCAATCTGGTGTGCACCAAGTGCGGATTTCAAGTCCAAACCCAACAGCAGCTCAATCTAATGACTTCCACTTCTCAAATCTTTTGTCGACTACGAGATTATTAATACTGGCATTTCTGAAGCTGGCGTTAAGGCTCTTAGAAAGCATCAGTGGTAGGCCTACTTCAGTGAATAAATGGATGCCTTGGCTTTCTGTGATGTCGTCACTGAGAGTGTCACAAAAAGAAAGGTTATTGAGGCGTTAATATCAGTGAACCGCTAAAATGAATTAAAGTGGAGTTGAGCAGCATTGAGAACAAGCAACTGCAGGATTTGTCAACTCTTTTAACTTCTTGTAAAAGTTGAATTGCTAATAAGGTTTTTGAAAGAAGTCAATCCAGAGTACTTGGAAGGAAATGATAATTTCAAGTGACCACAACAATATGGAGAGTCTCCGTGGTTGTGAATGATGCAGACGATTGATGCGTGAAACTCATCAGGATTTCAATTCATCGATGACTAAAACCGAAGATGAAAACAATATCTGTCGCAGGTTGTCCCTGAACACAGAGCAAAATTCCAGAGGAAAAAGAAATCGCTTGGTTCAACACATGAGTTAAATATTGAACAAGCACTGTTACTATCTGACCGTTGGTCACATCATCAACTCACTATAATTATGTTGTTTAAATGGTCATTGTCACTGTGAACTGTGTCAGTATACACTCTGCTGGCTTCAGCAACTCCGTGTTGTATTTACGGTTACATCTAAATAACAAAGCTATCTTGAGCAACCTCAGAATACCAATCAATAAACCAAAATATTTTTGCATTATTACTTAATTAGACATTTTAACAAATTTAGGGGGTACCATGACAGAAATGAGAACTTATAATGCTGAAGACCACCCTGCCAGATAAATATATATATATATATATAGCCTATTAGGCTATTATATATAGCCTATTTATATATAGCCTATATAGGCTATTATATATATATTTCATCATCGTGTGTGAACACGAGTCGGTATATCATTGGGAATGCATAGAATTTATTGCATGGGATAATAAGCTGTATATATATGTATGTATATATATTGCTTTTTTAATAAAAAAACTGGTTGGTACCGACTGAACCATTGCATCTATTCTATAGGTCGGAGGATGGATCATGATCAAATAATTGCAGCTATGACAAATTGATCGGAAACAGAGCAGTAACGGCCAGTATCTGCACATATACATGATTTGGAACACTAATATCCATTGCCTACATATAATAAATTCTGATGGGTTCAGAACCAAGGCCATTAACGCCTACATTCGGTAGTTCTCTCCTACACCTACGCCTATGTGGGACGCGATGGTGTAGCGGTATGTTCTGTGCATTGTAACCAGAGGGTCGCAGGTTCGAATCTACCTCAAGCCATTGTGTGGCGATCTTGGACAAGTTGCTCACCTACAACTGCCCAGCGCTCGTGAATAGGCTGGTGACCTGTGCCTGTACTTCGAGTGGCTCTTTAGAAGTTTGGCGATTATGATTACAATTACGATTACACTTTGACAAGTTTTCTTTGGAAGCAAGTAAACGTATCTGCATTAGTGTAATCTGGTGCATTTGTAGGCTAAGTGAGGCATGTATGTATGTGTGTGTAAAAGTATATAATATGTATGTATGTAAGTATGTATGTGTGTAAGTATGTATGTATATAATACTAAGTATGTATGTAATACTGTGTATGTAGGCCTATAGTATGTACATACGTACATGATGTGCAATGCCAAAAGCCAGTTAAACAGTGGTCAGCTGTGTGCTACAGCCTGTCATCTGTGGATGTTGTCATATGCTATAGTATAGGCATATGGCATTGTTGCTGCAGCTGCACCCGTGGCCGTCGCTTGGCCTGACCCTCACCTAGAATCTCTGTGACGATGTGCGGTCAGACTGTGTCTCATCCACATTCCAAATGTTCCTCTCCACTCCTTTTCCTCCTCCCTGCTGTCCTTCATTGGAGCACTTCCTTTCTCCTTCTTTCCTTCCTTCCTTCCTTCCTTCCTTCCTTCCTTCCTTCCTTCCTTCCTTCCTTCCTTCCTTCCTTCCTTCCTTCCTTCCTTCCTTCCTTCCTTCCTTCCTTCCTTCCTTCCTTCCTTCCTTCCTTCCTTCTTTCCTTCCTTCTCTTACTCCATCCCTACCTCTATTCCGTCTGCTGTCTCCTCACTGGTTTGTTCCCGACCCCCTAGCATCTCCTTCTTTGAAAAACTATAAACCAATTTCTCAATTGAAACTTCTCCAGACCACTTCCAAATTCTCTCCCATATTCTTCGATAGCTGAATCGTTCTGTTTTATTTTTTGGGGCGAAAATACTACCATCCATCTTTCTCTTCAATCATTCCTTTTCAAACCAACAACAACCCACGTGCTGATGCTCCCTTCCCATTGATGACTGTCTACCCTCCACAATTTGATCCTCATTATCTGTTTTTCTTCCCACATCAGAGACTGAAATATTCCATGTGTTAAAATCACTTCCAGACAATCAATGTGAACTTGATAAAATACCCACATCGTTATTGACTGTGCATCTGTCCTAGTTCCCATGATTACCAATATAATTACTCTCCCTTTGTCCATTGAGAATTTCCCCATCCTTTTCAAACACTCATTAAGCCTAGTCACTCCTCTTCTATAGAAACCACCACATGATAAAGAACTCCCCTCTAGCTACAACCAGTCTGGTTTTACCAAACGACACTCGACTGCAGAAACACTACTTTGTATAGATTTACTTCCTTCTGTGTACATGTATACATAGGATAAGGTTGTTTCCGCCATCTGTCTCGTGGATATTTCAATAGCCATGGATACTATTCAACACAACATCCTACAAATTCTACTCCAAAGACTTTCAACCATGTTCGGTTTTATTGACGCTGGTCTCCTCTGGCTTCAATTCATCTCTCCTTCTGCCTTTCCCTGTTAAAACACCACGCAGGAGCCTCATATATCTGCCTATCGATTTTGCTTTGACTGAGCGCCAGCGAATACGCTGGTTCCCGCTACTTCGCTTTTTGGGAGCTGTAGAAATCTTGAGATATAGGATTACGAATACAATATTGTAATTGTATGTATGTATATTCGTATATTCGTTTATTGAGTAAACTGGTTGTCGTACCGCAAACAGGAACAAAAGGTTAAGAAAAGAAAGGGAAATGAACATTCAATCGGATCAACAAAGGGCAATGCTCGGAACTATCGTCTATAAAGTACTCTCGGGATGAAATTTCGATTGTCTTTCTTCGGTATACAGTTCAAAGTTATGCGGGCGTGTCTGTAGGTTGTAGCCTCGAACAATCATCGGTGGAAAGAGATCACGAAGGACATGGTACATGTTCCTACTCGCTGCCTGTAGCAACCTGCCGTCTGCCTCTGCCATCAGCTTTTCCATGCTACGGAATTCCATGTAATCGAACATTTGTAAAAACTGATCATATTATAATAGAGTAGACATTGATCGTATCGTCGAACTGTTCATGACCTCGGAGGCCAACATCTTCAATAGGCCTAGCAGTGCCTCCTTTAATCCAATACACCATTGAGTGCTGCTGCAGAATACAAGCCTGAAGGTAGTCCTGCACTACACTTGCTATGAATTCAAGGATGATAGCAGTTACTGTAGACACTGTGGCTGTAGGCCATTCCGTGTATGAGCGATTCTGCAGAAATTCGCTCTGGCTGACAGCCAAACACTGCAAGTATATTAGGCTCTGGTATTGGCTAGTAGTCACTTGAATAGGGCCATTCCGGCTATACGTTTACATATAGGTCGAACTTTACCGAGTTATCCTAAATCGCTTTCGGTGGTTTCATACAGAAAAAATCGGAAGCGCAAAGGACCTTCAATCTTTTTGAAAAATTAAGTTTCTAGGTTTTAAGTTTTCAATTTTTTTAAGATTTTAGGTTTTAATGTTTTAATTTTGATTTTTGTAATATTTTAGGTTTCATTATTTGCAACACGCGACGTAAACCGATATAGGCTAGGGCCTACTGCCGTGCATAGAATTTTAAATCCGAGTTCAGTGCGGCCTGATCTGTTAAAACAGAGGTTCCCAACTTGGAGTGCTCGCACCACCAGGGGTGGGAGATAGCATTTCGCGGGGTGCGACAAAGGGGAAAGTAGGCCCTATGTTACTAATGTGCTGATTTTTTACTGTTTACATTTTTCTAATGCTCAATTTATATTTGCATTTTATGCACTGAGTTAAAAGCTTATTTTTTAAAGTTCAGTTTGTTCACCCGCAGTACGCAATATGAGTGTATGTGGTTCAATCTGTGGTTCAAAAAATAGAAGTTTGAGTTATACATGTATAGGCCTATTCATCTTCAAATGTGATATTACTTTTGTCAAATATTTCCTAGGGATGCAGGGCATGGAAAAGGTTGAGAACCCTATGTTAAAACATCGCAATGTTAATAAATAACAATTTTTATATAAATTTATAAGAAATATAAACAAAATCAGTTTCTTTTTAAAATTTCCACTAAAGAATTCATAAAAACTTAATTTGGAATTTCAGAGGTTTTACATCTAAAAGAAAGCTAAGACAGCATATAGTCCTAGCTTTAAAAGCTATAGGCCTTGGGCCCTATAAGCTTACTTCTTGTACTCTTGGAAAACTTAAGCGACGGTAATAATAATAATAATAATAATAATAATAATAATAATAATAATAATAATAATAATAATAATAATAATAATAATAATAACCGTTCCAGAAAAATTGCACACTTAATCTCTAAGTCCCTGAGGGAATGAAGTAGGCCTACCTCAGGGCAAAAAAAATAATAATAACAGCAACAGTAATTCTTCGTAATTGCTTCTAGGAGCCTGAGGGATTCTCCTACCTCGGGCAAAATAATAATAATAATAATAACCTGTCATTTATATCGCGCCTAAACAAAATGACAATCTTGTACGAAGCATAGCTCCCTTTCAAATCAAAGAAGCAACGGAGGAAAAATAAAAACTCACAAAATAGGCCTATGTAAAAGTGGCATAGGCTAAAGGCTGAAAACGTCAATAAACCAAGGGCAGAGAGAGGGCACAGAAATCGTAGAAATGGGGGAGACCGGCCGAGTAAGGTCACAGGTTTCTTTTCGTGATCTGAATCTGTAAAATTGGCTTCCAACGAGGCGAAGACTAAACAGATATTTAGAAATTTTGGTGATCGGAAAGTAGACTTCTCGAAGTCTAAAACAACTACAAAACGTTCCATCGTATACAAGACCTCAGCCATGGTAAAATTATTTTCTTTCGTGTTGCAGTGGAACGACCAGTGATACATGTCATACAGACGTAGCCAGAGGCGCGTTTACAGAAAACGGAGCCCTAGGCGCAAACATTTTTGGGGCCCCTCTGAAGCTGCAGCAGACGGCCGCTTCGGCTTGTTGCTAACAAGTTTGATGTTATTTTGCACATTTGCACAAAAATTAATTATTAGCCAATAGGAAAAAAAATTATAAATTGCAATAATATACTTTTATGTGAATGCCAAATTGTAACAAGTAGAAAATAGGTTATATTTAAAATAATTCAAAATTCAAAGATGCTTTTTTTATAAACGAAAAAATATTTTCATTCGTTTGGGGCCCTCCGAGATTCGGGGCCCTATAGGCGCGCGCCAAGTGCGCGTATGCTTAAGCGCACCTCTGGACGTAGCAGATTGTAAATGACGGTAATAGTCCTGCTTTGGTATTCGATGGACAATTTATGTGCTTGACCATAGTAATATTGGGAGCGCATCATCATAGTACTGCTGCACTACTGCATATATAGTAGGTCTGACCTTTTGCGGAAGCGGTCAGATTGATACCGTCCAGTCTAGACATGTACCTGTCCGCTCCCCTTACTTATTACTCCGAAGAGAGGCATGTGGGTGGGGCCAATGTGGGTGTGGATGAGTAGGCCTACTTGGTCAATGCATTCCGTTCCCTTGTCCAGTCATTCGCTCTTTTGCCTTTACCAACCAACCAACCAACCAACCAACCAACCAACCAACCAACCAACCAACCAACCAACCAACCAACCAACCAACCAACCAACCAACCAACCAAGCCAAACAGCGATGACTGACCGTCAAGCATGCGCCTTCGCCGCCCTTAAAGTGAGCGATAATACAAGCGTTCGTCATCCCTCTGATTAGCCAGCGTCTGCGCATGCGTGCGTCATAGTCGTCGTCGTTGACGTCGTGCCACGAGCGTCGGTCACCGATGGGCAAAATAATAGACATCGACTAATGATTTCGAAGTAAAGCAGTCAGTCGCCCGCTGAGACATCGAGGCAAAAGACTGGTCGGTCGGGGAGAACATAGGAAACGCATCAAATTGAGAAAACGCAGCTCGCAAAGTCGTCAGGTTTCCAAGTAAACTCACAATTTTTAACAGCGAAACCGACCTTTAATAATTGTACGTGCGACTTTGATCAGTACCGGCCTTAGGGGCGTGCGAAAGGGGCCCGCAACTTAGGGGGCCCGAAAATGTCACAGAAAATTAACACGATAATAATATATAATGGCTTCGATGAAATCTTCTCTTTTGTCAATGAAATAAAAGTCAACTTCCTCTATACCGGTATCTCAGAATTCTCATGTATATGTAAATTTGACTTGTTGTACTTGTTAATAATCTACTAAAATAAAATGATTAGCAATGAAAAACAATATGACTTGTGTCATGGGGGCCCGTACAATATCCTCTGCACGGGGCCCGAAATATCCTAAGGCCGACACTGCTTTGATCAACGCATGTTCATCGTCTTCTTCGCCTGCGATAATTTCGTCATAGATTGAGTAATGACGTCATCGCGCTCTTGAATTGCAACAATCACTTATGTGCATTAATACTATTAATATTATTATTATTATTAACTATAAATAGAGATCATTGGCAACAATGACGTTGGATTAGACTATTACTATTCTTGCCAAAGATGTTAAAGAGGATACTTCCTACAATCTTTGGTTCTAACAATAACTTCGTTCGTGGTTTTGACTTTTTTTTTACCGAGTTAATAGAGCTACTTTTATTAAATAGCTATAAATGCGTCACAAATTATTGTAGGTCTGTGCATATATATTTTTAAGTGTTTCAACTGTAGACGAGGAGAGGCTTGTCAGACAGACTACATAACTGTCATCAGCGTCATCGACTCTACAATACCTACGTATACTATGGCTAAACCTACGTTCAAAGGAAATGTTGGACTTAAGTGTTCATATAGCCTACATGCATATAATTATAGGCTCTACGCTATATGTAACAATGGCATATTTATTTATTTCAAGCACATATTATGAACGCAAGGCATGGTCAGTGAATCTGAGGCGTGGATGTTCGTTCGCTTGAAGCCAAGGCGGAGTAGTCATGCAATTTGATGCAAGAGATAATGACTATCACTTAGTCATTTGTGGCTTACGTTGTTTGAGATCGAGCAGCGCCTGGGTCCGACAGGAGCAAGCAATCCTACATGCCATTCGCACTAAACCTCTCAGCTGCGATATGACTGAAGTAGTCGCAAGCATTTTCGTGAACGGAATGCAACGTGTACGCAGTACAATAGCCTACTCTGAATGCAAACGCAATCGATATTTTTACATTCTACCAAGTACTTAGAACCTCAGGTAACGGATTCGTGGTTCCACTTTTATCGTTCGCCTTCATCAACAACGGTGATAGAGTCCTACACTCCGACCGACGTTAAACTCCAGAGTAAAAGTGTACTGCATAATTAATAAATAATCCATTCATCCCACCTTATCACGCTTAACCATGTGCAGCACTTAAACTGGGCGGATCATTCGGGTCATCTGTGCACCAGTGTTTAATCTAGTCCCCCTCTTCTGGGAGGGGAAACAAGGTTTCTGGGGGGAGCAAAAGAATTTACACAAGATTTTTTCTTCCATCTTGAAAAAGTTGATGACTTTTCCTAATTTCATCTTCAAAAAAAGTTTATGACTTTTTTTTAGTCCTTCGTCCGATTTTTTCACTTTTTCTACAGCAATTACTCTCTCAAAAAGGTTGATGACCTTTTTTTTAGGAATTAATCTCTCTGGGGGAACCATGTATCCACATGTATCGTGGGGGGAATTTTCCTCCCCTAAAGGTCTCTATATTGTGATATTGCTGGCCTCTGGGGGAAACATAAATCCTGGGGGGACATTTCCCCCCAAAGATGTCTAGATTACTCACTGTCTGTGCACTCGCCTATATTGTAGGCCTACTGTTTCGACAATGTGGTCAAACAATTAATAGGCCTAATAATAATAATAAAAATAATAATAAAATAATAATAGTACCTCAGGGCAAAAAAAATAATAATAAAAAAAAATAATAATAATAATCTCATATAGTTTCCCAGATTTGAGTGTCCGTCGTACAATAAACGCTTCTGTAATGTAGCGGCCGTCCCTTCGTACTAACTGATGCTGCTAATCACGCCTGACAGGCTGCTGGCCGACCTCCCTAAGGCCGGTCACGGCCCGGGTGAAGCCCGACGCCTGCGGTCAGATAGACAGACGGATTTCGGACAAAGCACGACGCCGGCGGTCAGATAGACAGACAAACAGCGGTTAGTAAGTCTGTCTCTCCTTCCTTCCTTCCGTCCGTCCGTCCGTACGTCCCTCCCTCCCGGCATCACTCCCTCATATTGATACGTTCATAAGCTTTGCTCCTCCTCCCCCATCCTCATGTGAAGTGAGATTTGAGGGGGAGGAGGAGCAAAGACGAGATGAAGACTGATTAGTCTAAACATCGATTGGTCACGTGCAATACAGGGCAAATACTCTATTCTTCGAAAAATAGCCTAGTCCTTGATAATTTCTTCTAACAGTCCACACGACGTCATTAAACTGGAAAATACTATATTGTTGGTTAATAGTCCTTCAAAATTTCGTTGTCCCATGAACGAACAAAGTCTCCAAGAGCGACGATTACTTTTAAATCCTCGGTGACGGCAAAGATGGATGGCCCGACAAAGCCAAAACCAGCTGGTATTTTCACTCGCAATGTGACTTAAAATCAAGCATTCCAATAAACAAATTCTTTTCTCTTCCTATCAATCCATTCATTTTCTTTTTCAACCCGTCATATGACATGCAAATACTCTAGTAATAATAATAACGAGAGAGAGAGAGAGAGAGAGAGAGAGAGAGAGAGAGAGAGAGAGAGAGAGAGAGAGAGAGAGAGAGAGAGAGAGAGAGAGAGAGAGAGAGAGAGAGAGAGAGGGAGGGAGGGAGGGAGGGAGGGAGGGAGGGAGGGAGGGAGAGACCGATTACACTTAATATGCGTACAGAAAAAGAGAAAAGAAAATAAAAAGACGCGAGAGTGAGGAAAGTGAAGAATACGGAAGACGTCAACAGCAAAGGATGTCCTAAATTGACACCAAACCGATCAGTTCAATGCTCAGAATTCAGAAGTTGCAAAGTTGTCGACCGGGTAAACATCACGACATTTCACTTCTGCGCCAATGTTTAAAATGCGGGCATGAAGACGTGGCTGTTGGGCAATTTACATATCCTGAAATGGATTAACTTGTTACATCGACTACCCCCCCCCATCGTGTATGTCAAAATACTTACACGTGTCAAGGTTTGAGTTCGCTGACTATATAGGCCCCCTATGTTAAATATTCGTTGAACTGAAAAATGTGGGCGTGACGTTTTTTGCGTTTTTTGACAAGTAAGGAGACATGAATTCAACAGCGCCCGCCCACCCTATCTGACGTGTAGAGCAGCTGTTTGTGCAAATTGGCTACTTAAACCTGTGGCTATGTAAAGTCACATCAAACTGTCTAAATCACAGCTTTGACGAGTTGTATTTTTGCGACTAAAAACCAACAGCGCAGCGTCAAAATAGACGTCTACGACTGAATCGAGGACCCAGCGGGGTCTTCGGCATGAATTCTGACGATGTGACTATTCGTTGTGGCAGTCGTTAACTCGGTACCAACTTTAAATTGCCCAATAAAATGACCTCGGCTACATTACCGTAATGAGTCTGGCCTGTGGGAAAGGGTTTAATTACGGCCTTCGACGAATTTGAACCATGTTCCGAGGTTTCGCAGAAACACAGTCGTTCGCTTTACCCTACCACATAATATATATGGCCTACGCCACAACACTTAGCCAGAACAGAAAAAACCAAAATAGCCAGAACAGAAAAAAAACTAAAATAACCATAACAGAAAAAACTAAAAATACTTAAAATAGTAGACCTAAATATAGCAATGCAGTGATGGTGGTAACAGAAGAAGTCATATATTACCGCGTTTAAAGCTCTTCGGCTCAAAGGATGCTCCAACGGGCCTGCTGTGTGATGGATGCTCAAACGGGTCTGCTGTGTGCTACTTTGCCCCTTCGGAGAGACCTAAGGGCCGCCAGCCCCTGCTTCTGTTGCCGGTTCTGGGAGCTTGTATATAGTCATGCCACTGGGGCTAGCGCTTGTGTAATATGTATATCCCTATATGAGTAATAAGACTTAGTGTAAATATATTTTTTTATTGCCATCCGTGGGAATTTGTGCTGTTTTAATTTAGGCCTAATTAGGTTAAACACGAGCCTTTTTCTAACGGGCTGATGTAATGTAAAAAACATGGACTCCGTTATTGGTCTACTATATCACGTTAACGGTTGACTTGTGTTTCACGATGTTTCGCAATGTGTTCACTATTCAAATAATTTGCTGATTGCTAATTACTTTCGTTGTAGTTATGTAATGCCACTTCGTTTTTGGTTACTTCTAGTGTTAAAGTGCAGTCTATAACTATTTAACCTTAATAATAGGCCTAATAGGCATACATGCACCGAGATAAACCGACGACAAACAAACTATAAATTTTGTGTAGTCTATAGTATAGACTACACAAAGTTGTGGGCGTTTTCCGAAAGTTTGCCTAAGCCTTAAGTCATTCAGCAGTTATTTAATTAAGTAAATAATTAGGACAGACGGATATCACTTGTGTCCTTGGTCGACAAGTGTGCTTGTGAATATGCTGGTGCCCTGCGTTTAGCTTTAGAGCAGCGCTTTAGAAATTTAGCGTTTACGAAGTGATACCACAACCAACTATGGACGATAGCAACTTAATTATTGCCGTCAGTTTTCTAGTCTTTGAAAATGAGTCATTATGCTACATTTGTATTAATGAACATGGCTGTTGCCAAGTTTCACATGCCAAATAGACAGAAAGGATATGTCTAATCATCTGACACGGCAGCACATGCCTGTCTTTTAAAATTATACCAGGAATTAAAGTGACATTGCTGTAGCGTACTGATATTTGCTACGGGCGTGGCTGGTATACGTTACGGGACTCGAAAGGGGGTTTTGCGGAAACAGGAGGTTGTTAAGGTATATATTCAAATGAGACGCTGATTTCAAATGAACAGGTTATTGAAAATTATAGACGATGATTGAAATGCACAGCAACTGATTGCAGTTATTCGCTGATCAGGTAACTCTACATAGGGCTATACATAGTTCACGATTTGTGGTATGTAAACCAATGGGAAGGCCGTAAATTTTTTGTTCAGTTTCGGGACTTCCTTTTAAGACCTCAACATGAGAGACTGAAACGAGATCTAAAACTTCCTGCCCAAGATCAAGGCCAGTTCCGATAGTTTTACCACGAGACCGAAACGAGGAATTCTAGCTGATTTACCCTAAACGATGAGTTAGGTGGCGCTTAGAGCATCCCTGCGTCCCTATTGTTCAAATCTATAACAGTATAAAGCCTTTAAGACTTAGATAGATCCCAGCATCACACAATATTACACCAGCTTATAGGTGATATTCCTAAGTTTGCCCACATCTCTGCCTTTATTCGTGACTCCCTCCACTGGCTTCCTGCCCAACAGAGAATTCAGTTCAAAACCATCGTGCGCAACTGCCTCGCTGGGTCTGCTCCATCTTACCTAATGAATTTCTGCACCCCAGTTTCTTCCCTGCCTGAGAGGACCTCCTTGCGATCCTCGGCCCGTGGCCTTATGGTTATTCCGCGTATATATATGCACTCCTCCACGGCCCAATCCAGGAGCTTTGTCTATGTGGGTCCTTCAGCCTGGAACAGTCTTCCCCAGACCCTCCGCCAAGAGCTTCTTGTCCTCTCTCCTCCTCAGTTCCGTAGACGCTTGAAAACCTTTCTTTTTGCCGGTTTTGGCAGTGATGCGGGTCGAGAGCGCCGCTGAGTTGAGTGGCGCTATATAAATGTTCAATTACAATTACAATTACAATTACAATTACAGCTTGTTGATACTACGAGAGCTGAGGCACAAAATTAAAAGTGAATCTCACGGTTTATTCTCAAGGTAGCATAATTTTGCTAATAAATAATAAATTATATCCTATATATATATCAGCTGTATTTCGTCCCATGTAGCAATCTAGGATGTCGTTGAAATTATCTTCACTTTTCATTAACGGTGAAAGGATATTCGTTTTCAATCAACGACAAATAGCTCGGCTAATGAATAATAAATAGCTCGCCTGATGTATAATAATATCTCGTGGGCGTATAGGAATTCAGAGTTTTGTAGACCTATCATGTGCATGGATCTCTGAATTCGATTGTGTCTGCGATGTTCTTATGACACTGAACTTTACGCGGAATGTACTCCATGCAGGTGCACGGATAAGCTCAGATTCTATATACAACAGGTGCGAGTCAACAACCCCTTCGCAGGCGGGTGGGCGATTTAGGGAGTCAATCGATGACTAGAGGGCTAGGATTAATATAATTGGAGGTCACTGAGGTTAACCACAGTGTCAAGTCGGAACCCATTTGTTGGAAGTACTGCTTACCTCTGTCCCAAGAAATCGCAACCTCGTTATTATTAGAATCCGTAGGCTATACACTGGCGAAGAGGTAATGCTTGAAGTAAGTATGCAAATAAGTAACATTTTAGAAATTATTTGCAAAACTGTGACGACGAAAACAGTTTCTGTGGATATATATATAAAAACTCTCACCGGTGTTTTAATTAAAAGCAGTTCGGTGTTGGTAGCCTATAGCTGTATACTTATATCTGAATTATACTTATTATACTGAATGCTGCATACTTACTAACCAACTGAACCTATGCTATATAGTTATATATATATATTTATATATATATATACACATATTATGGTTGATGCTATGTATATATGTACCGATGTATGCTTATTAACTTTAGAAGATCTATTTAACAGACGTTGTTCATTATGTAGAGTGCTGTTTGGCAGCTGGTTTAATAAAGAATATACTTACTTACTTACTTAGCTGTTTCTCTTTCACATTCGATTGCTAAAGTTGGCAGGTTTACTTCTTTTCCTAGACAACAGCTTCTATAGCTAAATTGTTCTGTGATTCGATGCTCTGAGTAAGCTTAGTTTTATTGTATAGGAAATCAACGGAAAGATGATGTAGCAACATCTGAGATGTACACAAATCATCAAACACTTCCTGCATTACTGGTTCTCTGCCCAGACAAAGACTGACTAGCACACGGCTAATTTATACTAACATATATAACTCATAATATATATACATATATATATACATATATATATATATATATACATTGTGTTCGAATGCACACTTTCTTAGAGCGTCACGGTTGACTGCCCTGCGCTCGAATCAACTAATCGACAACAGTAACAAATAAAACTCGCAAGCAGCGAACCATGCATACAGCGCCTACGATTAGACCTGCGGCTCATGCATGTGACATTTACGTTACACTGTCGGTGTGAAGATCAGGCGTGAGGTTGGTTATATTACCCAATATGCCGAGGCCAAGAAATGAAGTCGCTAACTCTTTCATACAGTTTACGTGTCAAGCGTAAGGAAATGCGCTTCTATAGCTTTAATTCACCAGGTTTAACATCGGGATTCGGGTCGAATATATTAGGTTATTGTTAAGTGTGTATGAAAATTACATCGATTATTTGTTTACGCTAATGACACGGATTATATGTTTAGGATTTAGTTTAGACTCTATATACGAGAAGATTTGGCCAGAGTTCGGGCGTATACGGACATGCTCAGCTATCAAACTATGGGCTTGGCACGGATCCGATTAAGTGCGATGAGATCATAGCTGCGTGGGCTGTTTCTAATAAGGTCCGGTGCTACTGTTATAATTAATGTTTCCATGCAGTCAACGAGAGATTTTTGTTGGAAATCTTTATTGCACCCGTGCAGTTTCCCAACTTACGTCACGCTATCCTGGCGTGGGTCCAGTAGGCAAGTCTCTCGATATATAGGGCAGCAATAATGGTTCTTCTAAGAAAGTTCCTCGAACGCCGCCATAAATCCCGCATTTACATTACACGATCCGTTGCTATAGTCTCCATAGGATATACGTATACGTCCGAATATTTATATAGCGCCTCGCTCGTGTAGGACATTAACAACTTAGGCTAAGGATTTCCCCTTAGGCCCCTAGAACGTAGTCTGTCGTGCAAATGAATCGATCAGCGAATGGGGGGGGGGCAGCTGGGTGGAGGATGGGAGTTTGTTCCTCGTCGTTCTTCTCATCGCCTCCCTAGAGGAAAGTTCTGCGATTCCGGACAAAAGAAATAAAGCTGGAGGAACTAATTAGCAATGTGGCATAAGGGGTTGATGCACTTACCCGAGTCAATCCTTATATCTACGTATCCTCTTCCTCACAGCCTCCTACACTTGTTTATCTTCTTTCTCTTCCTCTTCCGTTTTGTCCTCTCATCCTCCTTATAATCTTCCACGCCTGCTCGTCTCCTCTTAATACCTCTTCATCCTCTGCATTCCTCCTCATTTTCTGCCTCTTCTTTCTTTTCTTCCTGTCGCTGTACTTCTGTTTCTAATCCTCCTTTTCCTCCTCCTTTTTCTCTTCCTCGTCTACTCTTCCTCAGTGTGGGAATTGTAGAAAAAGAACTGGGGTGAAGATTTTACCCATATTTTCCAAACTGATGTCAACGAAATTTGAAAGTAGCGGATTTCAACGCTAGCAGTTTTGCATGTCAGACTCGAATCAAAATCAATTCCTTTGCTGAGAAAATTCGAAGGTACACACATGATACACCATAGAAATGTCTTCTCTTTGTCAGAGACTCAGAGTCAAATGATGCTAAATCACACTAGCACAATTGAGGGGTTGGAAACGACCACCCGGGTGTGCAATGAAGACAAATGTGGGTCCTAAGAAAGACTAAGAGGAATTCCCAACCTGCTTTTCCTCCTCTTCCGCTTTCTTCTTGGTTCCTACTTCGATTGGACTACAAAAGACCGGATACACTGACTGTCCAATGGACGATGCCTATAATTGCCTATGCACGCTATGCCTAATATATATCCGGTATTTACACCTTACAAAGTAACTGATCGGTATGGTCTGTCTGTCTTTCTGTCTGCCTATTTGTTAGTCTGTGTGTCACTAACAACTCGGCCATCACGATCATCACGACCATCATCACGACCACCAACACTAGTATAGCACCACCATTATCATTACCATAGCCGTTTGCGCTGGAGTTATTTTAGTAGCCATAAAAATGAGGTCCACGGATCATCAGACGCCTCACACGCGCTATTATATATATATATATATATATATATATATATATATATATATATATATATATATATATATTCATAGAGGCAAACGCGATCTGTGTCCGTTGTTGTAGGATGACGCGAGGAACGGCATAAAACGAGTTAAATCGGACAGACATTTCGAAAGTGATAATGATGGTGATGATATGATGAGCATCATCATCATCATCATCGTCGTCGTCGTCATAATCAACCGTCACCACCACACTATTATGTCACTATTTAAATGATGGAGTCGATACTATAATATTATAGTATTCTGTTCAGTATGCCTTTTTGTTCCAATCACGTATACGTTTGCATGTATGTATGCATGCATGCATGTATATATGTATATATGCATACATGTATGTATGTATGTATGTATGCATGTATGTATGTATGTATGTATGTATGTATGTATGTATGTATGTATGTATGTATATGTGGTATGTATGTATGTATGTACGTATGTATGTATGTGGTGTATATATGTATGTATGTATGTATGTATGTATGTATGTATGTATGTATGTATGTATGTATGTATGTATGTATGAGGGTGTGCGTATATATTTATATGCATGTCAATGCGTATATAATTAATAATAATATAATGTATGCAATTGTGTCAATGTACGTGTACATGTATAATGTTGTTTGTTTGTCCTTCGGGGTGATATCACATCACGCCACAATCGCCATATTACGTATTAAACGTGTAATGAATTTTATAACCGTGTATACAAAGTGATGGGAGTCGATTCGATGCATGAACGACCACTTTTATGATGGGATGCGATTGTCTAACGAGGGCTGCTGCTGCTGCTGCTGCTGCTGGGCTGTGTGTGTGTGTGTGTGTGTGTGTGTGTGTGTGTGTGTGTGTGTGTATGTGTGTGTGTGTGTGTGTGTGTGTGTGTGTGTGTGTGTGTGTGTGTATGTGTCTGTCGCATCAGATGAGAATAATGATGATGGCGATCGGATGTTGTGATGGGCTCTGATTCCTGCGAATAATAATTAAGTCTGGCGAATCGAATTCTGTTCATTACATCGTTTGCACCGAATGCCCTTGGTCTGGTCATCCGCCTTTCCTGGTAACACTCACATGCAGGATAAGATAGGCCTCTACCGACAACCTTGGAATAGCATGCCAAGGCTGAGAAAATTAGGTCGTTGACTCTTCGCACCTATGTACACGCACAATCACTTTTTGGCTATGTAATTCAGCTCTGGTCCCCCATCTCGTCTCCTCCCGTCTCCTCTCCTCTACCGTGCCCTCCCCTCCCTTTCCTCCTCCCCTCTTCTCTCCTCTCCTCTCCTCTCTTCTCCTGTCCTGTCCTTTTGTTTCCTGTCCTATCCTGTCCTGTCCTATCATCTCCTGTCCTCTTCTCTTCTCTCCTCCCCTCCCTTCCTCCCATCTTCTCTTCTCTCCTCTCTTCTCTCCTCTCTTCTCTCCTGTCCTGTCCAATCCTGTCCTGTCCTCTTCTGCCCTGTCCTGTCCTCTCCTGCCCTGTCTTGTCTTGTCCTGTCCTGTTCTCCTCTCCCTTCTTCCCTCCCCTCTTCTTTCCTTCCCTTCATCCCCTCTTCTCCCCTCTCCTCTCCTCCTCTCCTGTCCTGTCCTGTCTTGTCCTGTCTTGTCCTGTCCTGTCCTCTCCTTTCCTGTCCTCCCCTTCCTCGCCTCCCCTTCCTCCTCTCCTCTCCTCTCCTCGCCTCTCCTCTCCTCTCCTCTCCTCTCCTCTCCTCTCCTCTCCTCTCCTCTCCTCTCCTCTCCTCTCCTCTCCTCTCCTCTCCTGTCCTGTCCTGTCCTGTCCTGTCCTGTCCTGTCCTGTCCTGTCCTGTCCTGTCCTGTCCTGTCCTGTCCTGTCCTGTCCTGTCCTGTCCTGTCCTGTCCTGTCCTGTCCTGTCCTGTCCTCTCCTCTCCTCTCCTCTCCTCTCCTCTCCTCTCCTCTCCTCTCCTCTCCTCTCCTCTCCTCTCCTCTCCTCTCCTCTCCTCTCCTGTACTCCCCTGTCCTGTCCTCACCTTCCTCGCCTCCCTTTCCTCCCCTTTCCTCCCCTCTTCTCTCCTGTCCTATTCTATCCTGTTTTTCCCGTTCTGTCCTATCCTATCCTGTACTCTCCTCTCCTCTCCTCTCCTGCAATCGGACATCGTCGGTCTTTATGAGTTACATGTGTAGCCTTCATTGCAGTTTCTTAGAAGCCTTAATTCCCCTTAAACTTACACCTGGCTACAATTGGCGAGCCTTAATGTTTCGTGAAAACCAATCCATGATAAGTCAAGCGGAACAAGACGAAATGTTCCCTGAAGTCGACCAATTAAAACAGGAGACCTTGCGAATTGCGCAAAAAGTTTAAGACAAGATATTGTAAAAAGCATCAAGGTAAGGCTAGGTAAGGTAATGTGAGGTGAGTTAAGCAAAGGCATAGGCCTACTGGTAAGCTAAAGGAAAGTAATGTGCCCAACATTATGCTCGTGTGTTGCGAGCCTCGTCGCATGTCGGCTCGTTTTCTGTGTCGCTACGTAGTCCAAGAACTTCGTTCGTTCATTCATTCAGTCTGAGAATTTATATAGCGCCCCTTCAAGATACCTACTCAGAAGCGAACAGTTGGGCTGGGCGTGTCTGATGAAGCACACCAGTGGTGACTCTATATAGTCATCCGAGCACTGTTCGCTTGTTGGTTAGCTCTGTTTTAATGACTTAAACATCATTTAAATTTTGCCAGGCAGCACTTTTATGAGGCATTTAAAAGACTCCAAAATAAGCGTGTCTAGATGCATGCATTCATACAATCGAGCATTTATAGAATCCTCCATCAACCAGACATTAACCGCTTAGGTGAAGAAAATTTAAGTTGAAGCGTAGACATAAAAAGTCATTCCAACGCATAGGAAGAAAGCCTTTCATGAACGTTATAACGCCGAGTATTGAACCGCAGACGTCAGTTGCATGCACCCATGCAAGTGAGTGCTTGCTTAGAAGCCACCATCGATGCATTACGTTTACATTACTACAACTGCCAGCGGTGTAAACTTGTCCAAAATATTGGGGCTGGGGTGGGGTCTGGACAATCAGCGAGTCTCAGAGGCTCAGAGCTAGACTTGATGCCATCATTGCTAACATTCGGATCCTCGTTAGACGCAGCTTCCAGTTCAACATCGTCAGTTAACCAGCCGGATAGGAAACAGAGCGAAAACCTTTCGACGCATGTCATTCCTTTGTACAAAATCATTACACACAGCCTCCAGATACGTATGAAATGGGTGCGTTTTCTTTACATGAAGATGCTGAAGATATAAATAAATCTTTGTTTTCATTATGAATTTCTGATAGTATTTCAATTCTTTGTATCTGTTTGTGAAGACGTTTGTCAATACTGAAACATAATATTTTAATATTTCAAGAAATTCTTCTCCCGATTTTTTCGGGGACAATGCCCCTCCTCAATTAGTGGGGGGCACGTGCCCCGGCTCCCCAGAGTCTACGCTTATTACAACGGCGCTATAGAAATTTCCAGATTACAAACTCATTACATAAACGAAGTGTCTTGAAATCCTTTCCATTTTCGCTCTTGATTTCTGCCCAAATCAATCATGAATTCAGGTTTTTCGTTTTCATTCCCAAATCTTTGCACGTACTACTTCGTCCGTTTCCTTTCCCATCGTTCTGTAGTATTCAGGAATGCCACTCATTGTCCCATGACTCTCGTGAGACTGTATGAAGATGCAGTGACTCAGAAAGCGAATGTCTCGGCTTATCCATATCGACCTTTTACTCTGCGGGGTCAAGCTGATGTCTAAATGCTACCCTGTATACATAAGTAAGACTACCCATGGAGTATGCACTTGCTTTGTGCACGTGGCAAGGATCCTGCAGGTAAATGGGTTGACCCCAACCGCTGAACACCCGCAGATAAGCTTCCATTCACCGTCATTTTCTCATGAGTTCACGAACTCTCTTCTTGCTCCTCCACCTCGTCGCCCTCCTCTTTCTCCTTCCCCTCGTTATTCTCTTTGTTTTCCTCCTTTTCTTTTTCCCTTCTCTTTCTGCTTCTATAGACCTCCTTCTCTTTCTTCTTATCCTTCTCCAATTCCTCCTCCTCCTTCTCCTCCTTCTCCTCCTTCTCCTCCTCCTCCTCCGTGTGTTTGAGACGAGTGCCCCTTTCTCATTAATTTGCCGATATATTCACCTTTATTGTATTTAAAAGGCGCACCTGCATTCCAAGTAATCGGGACTTAGAATCTATCTAATGAATATAGGATATATATTTATATAGTACATATATATACACACGTATGCATTTTGTATATATTCTATAGACCATATAAACAGACTAGTATTGTAGATTAGTATTAGTTGGAATAAAGATGTTTCCTCCGCTTTTGTGATAAATGTTATCTAATATATTCATGTTAATTATATGTATAGCCATAGTCTTGTGATCATTTATATGCAAATAGATGTACAACATTTTATATGTACATGTATATTTAAAGCTATATGCGCGGTAATTGTCTATGTACATGCATATGCATATAGTATACTGTATGTATTGGCCTACGTGTATTTATATTCGTACATGTATGTGTATACCTGTATACGTGTGTGTATATAATAGGCTATATGTGTATGTATATGTGTGCATACAGAGACTTCATTAACCTGCACTGTCTGACCTTGCTGTCTGTGGAATGGCGTCGTCATGGAGACAGAGTGCTTTCAGTTGTCACTGCAGTATTCATCTTGTGCATCATGCAGAGGTTTCTTCTTAAGGCTGTAACCGTTGGTGATGATGCTGAGGCTGCTGAGGCTGCTGGCGTTGGCGACTCTCTCGTGACTTCGTGTTGGATTTATCTGCATTTCTTCTGTAGAGGCGCCATATAAATATCCAGCGCTCATGTTAACGGAATCGATTGCAGCAGTTGCTGCGATGGCCGTGTCCGAGGTCCGCGCGCAGAGGTAAAGACTAGGAATTCTACATAAGGGAGAAAATTCTCCACGCTTCCCGTGGCATGTCTGCACAACAATAACTCGGCCACTGTCCGCATGCTAACTCCGCCAATGCCCGTACTCTGGTATGCCAGTCCCAAGACTGGAGAAAAGAGAAGGGCGACGATAATTACCTTTGTGGTAACATACAGCGTATAGTTAAACAGTAACTAACCAACCATAATTATATATGGATGAATAATGATGACGTTGATGGTAATAGTCTTGTTAACATTATGAATTACTAAGTGAAATAAATATCTACGTAAATAAATAAACGTATTAGTTAATTTACTTAGTTTCTGGTTTAAATTACGTTATTAAATTAAATGATTATATATTCTTTGATCGAAGTAACTGCATGTTAGCTTTCCAGGTCCTACAAACTGTCACTTAGATCTTGGCTGGTAACATGACTTCTGCTGTCATCGGTCTTCGGACTGTCACTCACATTCGAAGTACTGGAAAAAATAGAGTATCCTATTTGAACAGCCACTGTTGACTGTTGAAGCATATATTATTACAATCATCATCGTCATTCTCATCATTATCATCATCATCATCATTATCGACCTAACTATATTATTATTATTACTTTATTATTATGTCTTGTGTGATGTCTTATGTGACATCATATGTTATGCATTACTGCAATTGTCTACGTGCTGCATGAATGTTTCATATAGTTATATAAAAATCCCAGAAGCGGTACTGCGGTAATTATCTTGAACCCATTGTCTTATAACATTGTCTTATATCCTATAGTAACTAATAGCACCGACTCTTTCAGCTGCATGCATGCGCATATATAGTGTTTAATTCGAGCCACTTTAATTAGGCTCACTGGCGTAAACTTGCCAAAAATATGGGGGGGGGGGATTTGGTTATTCTTTCTATACTTGTTGCATTAGATGTACAGTCTATCTCAATTATTGGGGGAAGGCACGTGCCCCGGCTGCCCACCAGAGTCTACGCCTATGATTAGGCTGACTAGCGTATAACGTACACCCTAATCGTAGCATTTACACAGCACCATTAAACACAATCTTCATTGGTCGACGTGACCAGACATAACGAAATGGCGAACTAAACAAAACAAGAAAGGGTACAGCTAAATAGGCAGCCTGTTACAGTATACTTCCGGAATGTCACGTGGCACGCAGCCAATAACTGGTCTACAGCACGTCAGACATTTGATACATTACAATTATTGTCTATAGGTAGATGAGGGATCAATCGGATGAAACGCAGGTGAAATGCAGACCTCATCCCTCCCCTTGGGTCGACTGCATGTCTGGCGTCACGTAGGCACAGGAAATGGCGTCATAAACGCAGGGTTTTCGGCGAACTGGACCGAGGAAAGCCTAACACAACCTATAATGAAGTCCTTCCGCAAAGGCCCATTAGGCACTGCGCCCATGTGACATACCTGCTTTGGGCGATTCCATTATATAGCCTACTCAATAAATTATATATATATATATATATATATATATATATAACAGGTACGTGTGCGCGTATATGTCAATTATATATTATAAGCCTCGGCAAAAATGGGTTAATTTCATCGTTGAAAGCCGTCGTGGCTTTTGAGCAATCATTGAATGGAACGCCTACACGCAAAAAACCTCATAAAATAATCATGATACGCGAGACGTCATACATGCATACGTGTACTGTACATAGGGCCTACTGTAGCGAATACTATTTCTTATCAAATGACTTGTTATTTAATTCAATAATTAAATTAAGGTTTAGTATAAGATAGCTAATGTAAGCGGCGTTTATCTAAAGAAAAGCGGTGCTATATAAATATAACTCAGTTTAAGTAAACAGCCGTTGAGCCGATGTTGATAAGATGACGTGGAAGGAGATACTACGTATGCGTTACCATAGCGACCGGAGAAGCCAACCAATGAAATGTCGTGGGGCAGTGTTCGAATGGACATGAAACAGTGATGGCGACTGTCGTGTTTCGTTCACGATAGATGTTTTGAATGAACGTAGATTCGTTAGCCAAATAACGGATAATTCATCGAATCTGTGTGCTCACCAGTAAGCCACAGAAGTAACACTTTCAGCGCTCGTTTTGCTGTAAGTTCTTCGATTGAAGTTGAGTTCTAAGAAACGATCGAACTGTTACGATTACTGTTTGACTGCCAAAGGTCAAATGGAATATACTGACTTTCGTACAGTATTCTGAAATCGTCATCGCCTACGATAGTTGAAGGGATTTATGCGATTCAAACAATTCGATACTACAAAGAAGATCTACCTATCTACAGCCTAGAAATGGACATGGTTGGGACAATGCAAGATACGATCTCACAGCGATCTATGGAGATGGTCTGACAATTTACTCTACGACGGCTCAGATAAGGAATATAATAAAACTAATCCTTAAGTTAAATACGCCGCTTTAAGTAGATAAGGTTTATTTGCTTGTAAAATGGAAATAATTGTCTTATTTTAATATACATACATTGCATCAAATCTAAAGAAACGATTGTTGTTCATTGAATGGATATGTACATTGGATGTGATGTGAATGTTTATCTTCAATTCCTGGCACGAACGCTAAAGCACAATTATATATAATATAATCGCTACAATATGGGAGCTCTTCGCGGGATTAAGAGAGACAATTACTAGCATCTAATAACTGCCAGTTTACTGAAACCAGTTGGTAGATTCATGCAGTGTGTGAAAATTGAGACATTTATTTGAACTTTCAACGGTCGGACATTTTGACGTTGTAACCAGTGCAAGTTATCTTGCTTGAATATTGATGTGCTTGCATAGACTACATATCATACTCAAGAGTCATCACCTAGATCTCATCTAGAATATTGAATTTATATAGCGCAAGGCTATTAATTCATTTTAATCATCTATTGATTAATTGATTCACTGATTGTTTTTCTGAAGAGTGAGTGAGTAAGATGGCCACTACAGATTATAATCAGTGGTTACAAATAGGCAGAGATTTAAATCTGCAGGATCAGGAACTGAAACAGTTTGTAATTGACAGACAAACAGAAGCGAGAGAAGAGAGAGCGAGGGAACGTGAGGAGGCCAAAGAAAAGAGGCTAATGGAAGCAGAGAAAGAGAAAGAAAAGAGGCTAATGGAAGCTGAAGAGGCAAGGGAAAGGAGAAGGATTGAGGAGGAGAAGGAAAAGAGGCTAATGGAAGCAGAGAAGGAGAGAATGCTTATTGAAGCAGAGAAAGAGAAGGAGAAACGACAAATGGAACAGGAACTAGCACTGAAGAAATTAGATGCTGAGATTAAAGTAAAGGAGATAGAAGCTCGCATGAACTATGATCTCAGACAAGTAGAAAGTCAAGAGAGGATGAATACAGTGGAAGGGAATGGAGACAATAATGCGAATCATGTCAAAGGATTCAGGAACATTAAATTCCCTAATTTTAATGCAGACAAAGATTGCCTAGATGCATATCTGCTGCGATTTGAAAGGACTTGTGAAGCGTTTGAAGTTCCACAAGAGTACTGGGCCATTGCTCTTGCCAGAAATCTTGAGGGACCTGCTCTGGAAGTTTATCAAAGGTTAACTACACAAGAAGCACAGAACTATGACTGTCTTAAAGAACAGTTACTTAGACGTTTCCAATTGACAGAAGGTGGATACCGCCAGCGTTTTAAACAAAGTCGCTTGGAACCAGGAGAAAGTCCATCTCAATTCATTGAGAGACTTAGACGTTACATCCGTCAATGGACTTTAATGTCTGGATATGAGCAAACTTATGAAGGATTGGAAAACCTGATCTTAAGAGATCAATTCTTCATAACATGCCCTGTGGATTTGAGGACCTTTATCAAAGAAAAGGGTAAAATTGGTCTTAAAGAAATGTTGACTCATGCTGAGGCATATATAGAAGCACATGAGTACAGGAGCACTGATACCAATCAGAAACCAAAGGTTAAGTTCACGTCTGATGAAAACCAAAACAAAACATTTGAAGATAGGACAAGAAACAAGTTTGCTGATTCAACAAGTAAACATAAAGCAGAAATGGAATCTCACAAGCAGATGAACCATAATAGATTTGCTAATAAAGATTACGGCAGAGACAAATACCAGACAACTGAACAAGCCCCTGTCTGTTTCATATGTCGGCAACCTGGACATAAGGCGAATGTTTGCCAAAACAGAGTTAAAAGTGTTGTTAAACACACCGCAGCTGCCATAGAAGTCTTTGAGAATAGTAAACTCAAGGCAGAATGGAGGATGAAACAAAATCCGGAAGAAGTGAATCAACGAGGAACACAAGTCAATGAACATGAGTTGACTAACGTAATTGCAAGTGCAATTGTCACAGCTTCAGATGATGATAAGCTATTCAATTCAACTGGTAGAATTAAGTTAAATGGAGAAAGCATTGAATGTCTGTATGACTCTGGAGCAACATGTTGTATAGTGAAGAGAGCACTAATAGATGAGGCAGCATTGACAGGAAGAAAGGTCAACTGTACACTAATCGATGGCAGTGTACGACGTTTCCCAACAGCCAATATCCATGTGGAGAGTGAATATTTATCTGGAAAGGTTGAAGCAGTGGTAATGAACAACCCTGTAAAGCCAATCATTATAGGTAAAATTGATGGATGGGCATATCTTCTAGCCAAAGATGAGACAAAGGATAAGCCTTCAGATAAAACACACTGTGATAATAATAATGAATCAAAGAAAATTCATACTACTGATAGCAGTAAAGAAACACAGGACAGTACGAGGGTTCTAATGATACTGAGACATGGATCGCCTGATATAAACAAGGTTATAGAGTGCATAGATGACGTCACAGAAGGCCATATCAATGCATGTGGTGAACAGCAGATAACGGCCGCTATTGAAATTAGGGCGTCAACATTGAGAGATACGGGGTATAGGCCATTTGAGATAGAAGCATTATCTGATCTTGAAGTGACCCCAACAGAAATTAAGAAAATGCAGGAGGAAGATAGAACTCTAAAGAGATACTTAGCAATAGCTAAAGCACGGAATCATGATGAACAAACAAACAAATTTCAGTTCATAATGAGAAATGGATTGTTATTTAGACAATACAAAGACGTTCAAACAGAAGAGGTTAAGTTGCAGTTGATGTTACCTAAACCATTAAAGGAGAAAGTGTTAACAATTGCACATGGTTCTCAATTGTCGACACACTACAGAATCAAGAAAACTCGAGACAATATAAGTGATAAATTATACTGGCCATCAGTTAATCAAGACGTACGTAGATTTGTGTTGAGTTGTGATGTTTGTCAAGGGACGGATAGTGATGAAGACTTCACTTTTAAAGATGACGTGAATACGCAGAGGAACTTAGAGATCTGTGAAGAACAATATGCAGCAGCATGTGAAATTACGACACCAATTACAAAGATTGGAGAATATGAGTCATATATTAAAGTCGATGAGAGATATAGAATTAAAGGGCCACAAATTCTGGCAACTATTGATGCACAAATGCTGTCTGAAACAGAAAAAGTTAGACAAGAAAAGCTAATTGAGATTAATAATGTTCAGATTTCATCCTATGCGATTCAAAGATTACAAGAAGAGGATGATAGTTTGAAACATTGCAGAGAATTGGCAGCAAAGGACATGTCAGAGAGAAGCAAGATTGAAAATAATCAGTTCATTGTGGATGACGATCTGTTATATGAATGTCACACAGAGACACCAGACACTGAGGTTAAACTGAGATTGGTTATACCACAACCACTCAGAGAACAAATGATGACGAAGGCACATTGTCCGTCAGAAAGAGTTCATAGAGATGTTAAGGCCACACTTAATAAGATTAGTAGTGAGTGTTATTGGCCTTCGATGCAATATGAAGTTAGACAGTTCGTACAAAGCTGTGATGTCTGTCAGAGACATGTGAGTAAGACTGCATTGAGTCGAGCTCAAGTGAAGCATAACAAATTTTTTGATAGGAAAGTCAGAAACAGGAAATTAGAAGTTGGAGATAAGGTTTTGGTATTGTTACCAAGTTGTGATAATAAATCATTTGTACAATGGCAAGGACCATGTACAGTCAGAGAGAAAATCGGAGAATATAACTATAGGATCGAGGTCAATGAGGAAAAGACTAGGACCTATCACATAAATATACTCAAGAGATATATTGACAGGAAAGGAAAGTCTAACAAAGAGTCAAATATGAGAAAGTCATATGAGGAAGTCAGTGACTCAGTTATGATAACATGTGCATTACCGGCAGCATGTGATGGTATAGTGCATGAGAACAAATGGAAAAAGAAGTTGTGTACAGGAGTGGATTGGTCAAACTCAAGAAAGGTGTTAGTTTGGTCCAATAGAAGAAATAATAGGATGGAAAGCAGAGAACATACAAAAGTAAATGAGCTAAGACCTAATGAGGTGAATCATGAGAATAAGAATGTCAACCTGGGCATTAGTCATAATGAATTGAAGCATGATGATGTCCTGAATGGTAGGAAAAAGGGTAAGTTTAATAGGAGCAAAGGAGTGCCAGATTATTACATGGTAGGAAAGTGGTGGAGAAGGGAAGATTGAAGTGACATTATCCCCTTTGATGTAATAATGTAAACTCAAACTACCTGAGCAGAGGACTGACATAAGAGACAAAAACTCTTAAAGTGTATAGATGTACATAGATATATATATGATGTATGTAAGTGAAGTAAGATGTTATGTGTTTATAGTTTAGATAGTAATTAATGTATGTGAGTAAGTCACAAGTATTTGATAAGGTGGTAAGGAATAGAAGTCTGTAGACAGCCTTTTTAAGAAGGGGTTTATGTAGCGAATACTATTTCTTATCAAATGACTTGTTATTTAATTCAATAATTAAATTAAGGTTTAGTATAAGATAGCTAATGTAAGCGGCGTTTATCTAAAGAAAAGCGGTGCTATATAAATATAACTCAGTTTAAGTAAACAGCCGTTGAGCCGATGTTGATAAGATGACGTGGAAGGAGATACTACGTATGCGTTACCATAGCGACCGGAGAAGCCAACCAATGAAATGTCGTGGGGCAGTGTTCGAATGGACATGAAACAGTGATGGCGACTGTCGTGTTTCGTTCACGATAGATGTTTTGAATGAACGTAGATTCGTTAGCCAAATAACGGATAATTCATCGAATCTGTGTGCTCACCAGTAAGCCACAGAAGTAACACTTTCAGCGCTCGTTTTGCTGTAAGTTCTTCGATTGAAGTTGAGTTCTAAGAAACGATCGAACTGTTACGATTACTGTTTGACTGCCAAAGGTCAAATGGAATATACTGACTTTCGTACAGTATTCTGAAATCGTCATCGCCTACGATAGTTGAAGGGATTTATGCGATTCAAACAATTCGATACTACAAAGAAGATCTACCTATCTACAGCCTAGAAATGGACATGGTTGGGACAATGCAAGATACGATCTCACAGCGATCTATGGAGATGGTCTGACAATTTACTCTACGACGGCTCAGATAAGGAATATAATAAAACTAATCCTTAAGTTAAATACGCCGCTTTAAGTAGATAAGGTTTATTTGCTTGTAAAATGGAAATAATTGTCTTATTTTAATATACATACATTGCATCAAATCTAAAGAAACGATTGTTGTTCATTGAATGGATATGTACATTGGATGTGATGTGAATGTTTATCTTCAATTCCTGGCACGAACGCTAAAGCACAATTATATATAATATAATCGCTACACCTACATAGAGATGATCGGTATACGGCAACTCTTACCAAATAATTATTATAAATTTCCAATCATTAAATAAGTTATAAGATACATGAATATATATACTGTTTCAGTTGTCAGACAAGAGCTGGAGGTCGAAATGTAATGTTTCTAATATGTTGCACATGAAACAACTGACAACTTCTGAGATATTTTAGTTTTCTTACCCCCATATCGTTTCATTTTCTTAGCTTATCATGCATGGGGTTAGGCGAAGAGACATAAATGGTTGGAACCCCACCCACCCCTCCCCCGACAACTAAACCACTACGTCTACTTGAACACATAAATTAATATGTAAGATAACACATACGACATGCATGCCTACAATATACCGTACTAGCATATATATGACACATAGGCCATATATGCTGATCTATATTGAGATTGCATGGCCTATAAATCTATATTTTTGTTACGCTCTGCGAATAACACGTGGGCCCTATTCGCGAAAGCAAACACCACGTATAGGCTATATATTGGGAAACATAAACTTGCGATTCGAAGAACTTTCGCCGCCAGGTGTCATCGTTTGTACAGCATTATATAATTGCATAAATTCATTAGCTGCAGATGTGACCATTGCGGAGGGAGGGGGAGAACAGAGGGAGGCATTGCCCCTTGCTCGGCAGGTGGCGCAGCAAGCAGACGACCTGCCAGCAGTCGACGACGAAGAAATCTCAAAAATGCTGATATGATTGACAGTTTACCGATTGGATAATTGGATAGGAAAGTTAAAGTAAGGCGAGGCAAGTTGAGATGCGTAGGCCTATACGCCTCTGAAACGGATATCAATGAAGATATATATGATTTTAAAAATTTATCCAATTATTACTAATACAATTGCTTTAGTATTTACACGGTGTGAATGAGGCTTTACTGTTGCTTTTGACAATTATTTTGACTTCCGGTTATTTACCTTGGAATGATTTCAAAACAGATTCACGATTTCTACATTTACATCCAATGCTTGAAACGCTGCTGTGACTTCAGCACCTGTAGAACGTATTTTTTCACATGGCAGAATTTTTATGAGGCCCTACAGGTCTCGTCTTGCTCCGAATATTCTGAGGGAATTGGTTTGTATAAAATGCAAAAAGGCATTTGGAATAACATTTCGCAAGAAAGGGTTTTGCAAATACGAAATTTGGAATTATCTGCAGTCTGCATCTGCATTTAGAGTTGTTTCGGTTCAATAAAATTAAAGACTCATGTTTTAATTAAAAGTAGCGAGTAGTCTGACTTGACAAGTTTGTACTAAGGAATTGAAGTCTGGATAGGAAGGCGATGTTTTGGGTCTTTGTCTCGGTCTTGGTCTTGAGACCAAGTCTTGGTCTTGGTCTTGGTCCTGAGGTTTAAACTCTTGACAACAAGACTAGCAGATTGCAGATAAATAGAACTGCATGCCGTTTGAATGAAGGTAATCGTAATCGTAATCTTATACTCTCCAAACGTCTAAAGCGCCATTCGAAGGCCAAGCAAAGGGCACCAGCCTATTCACGAGTGCTGCATACATGTACGTAGAGGCTAAAGTCTTCGTTTGTTTTTCTGTATAGTTTTGCATGAGTTTTGACTTTGTCTATTCACATGGTCTGCCTGCTTTGTGCGAAACAATTAGGTACGTAAATAAGTAAGTATTCATTATGCCATCGGTTGATGCCTTGTGCATTAGACACCGGCGCAATAGAAGTTACTAATTAATAATAATAATTAGGACGAGACAAACGCCCGCAATTTTCAACAACAATGCACACAACAATGAAAAAGTAGCACATTGTCACTCATGCAGTAGGAAAAAACGATGCAATATTATAAACAATTTTAAAGTCTAACTTAATATAAAGTTATATCTATAGCTCTGAAGTAACAGTGTAAAACTTTATAACTTAAGGTCTATGATTGGAATTTAAAGTAACAGATTAGATATCGAAGCAATCGTTAAAACCTTTATTATAATTTTTACTTTGGCCCAGTGAGTATATAACAGAGATATCAGGCGCTTGTTCTTCTCGAAGCGTGTTTCTTGTTCATCCTCCTTATATCTCTGATTAGTCATCTCTGTTTCATGCTTCTTACAGTTGGTTCCTTCTCGTTCTCTGTCGTGTTTTATCCTTTGGTGACCTGAAGAGAGAAAATGGTGTCACCTATCGAATACTTATCAGCTTTAAAGTATTCGCTAGGTGACATTACTCCAATCAACGCGTCAACAAGCGCAGATAGGTGGCGCCAGGCGCGGTCCTTATTTGTCGTAGTTGTTATACATGTAGGTGTAACTTGCAATAGTGACACGCCAGAATTTCAGAAGGGAAATGCTGGCGAACATTTCAAGCGACGTCTTTTAATCGGCAAAGCTTTTGAAGCCCGTTTAAAGACGTCAGCATACCAAATTTTCTTAAGACCTTTATGATCCGATCATTGCCGAACAATGCTAATTAGTGTCTGTTTAACATTTGCACGTTGTGAGCTCAGTCGTGTCTGGTTGTTTGGTGTGCAGTTAAAAAAATCAGTGATAAATAAACGTCAGTCTTGAGAAAACTACTGCAAGGCTTCCGACTCCCACTCCTCGTATTATATGGTTGGCATTTGGTTTGAAGTAGGCTAAGGAAGGCAGAGGCGTTCAAGAGAAAAGCTTGAACGAAGGAATGAGAGAACATTAAAACAGAATAGGACGACTGACGGTAGGATGTGAAGGGATTAAGAGTGTAATATCCTTGGTCTACATCGATCCTTCTGCTTACTCTCTGCAGCTCTCGATCTGTCGCCATCAACTCAAGTGCGCCCAGGATGTGGCCAGGAACCGGAAGAAGAAGGAGATGGCAGAGATCCACCGCGACGGGTGGGAGAAGGACATTGGAGAACACGAAAAGAGGATGGCAGAGAAGGGATTGTAGAGGAGAAGGAAGAAGGAGATAATTATATTATGTTAGTCGATATACATTAACGTATTTTATTTTATTTATTTATTTTATTCCGGATATTTCTATAGCGCCTCTCGAAGTCAACTACTACTCAGAGGCGCTCCCGACTACAGCATTTGATACTGTGCCGGAATTTTCACGCCGAAACGCCACGAGCAATTGCGAGTGAAGGACTTGCCCAAGGTCCGTACGCAGCTCCTAGAGTGGGATTCAAACCTGCAACCCTCCGGTCACAAGGCGCCGAACTTACCACTGAGCCACCACGCCCACATATGTATGTATGTATTTAGCATTATGTGTGTAATGTGTATGTATGCATGCCCATAATATGTGACATATTTGAATAGAGCATTAATAGACTTCTCAGAAGCGCGGCGTAGGTGGGAGCGGAGGAATAGTGGGAGGAGGTGAAGTAAGAGAAAGGGGGCGAGAAGGAGCAGAAGGAGAAGAAGCAGAAGGGGAAGATGTGGGAGGAGTGAGTTTAGAGGTGGGTGTATATATGGCAGAGGTGGGTGTATATGGCGTCAATCTAATCCTAGTCAATAACTACTTGTCCTTGAACAGAACATTTTCATTTCTTATTCTCAAATGCTTATTCAAACACGTATATGGTTTTATATACGTCTTCCGATCTAATAATCTGTCTGTCTGTTTATATAGGCCATGTGTCCGTCTACCTGTCTGTTTGTGTCCGCCTGTGTGCCCACGTTCATCTGCCTAAGTAGGTCATGAGCTCATGGCCTTTGTCCGAGATTTTCTTATATGTAGGCCTATATGCTTAACTATTAATAAGAAAGTTTGCTGTAAACTCTTGCATGGCTAAATATCTGTTCATGACTCTTTCAGAATTGTTGTCTGTCTATCAGCATGGGCCTTTATACGTCTGCCATTGTGTGTCAGAACCAGTTTTCTGCTTATCATCGTTCCGTTTGTCTGCCCGCTTGTCCCTTTGTATAGGCCTATATGTATCATTGTCTGTCTAAGTGATCTTCTTCCGTCCATTAGACCAGTTGCCTGAGCCTCAAGGGCAACTCTACAGATGACGGGGGTCCACTTATTTGTCAAATTAATCTAATTGACACTATAGCGCTTCGTCGGAAATTGCAACAAAAACAAGCGCTATATAACCTCATGCATCATGCAGCTATGACCAGCTCCGTTACCATTTACCGAAGAACTTCTACATTAATATAATCATATGGCGAAATGTTATTGCTACTTAAAACAGTAATTCTAAGTTAACTAGCTGACGTCAAGGAAATCTCACTAAGAACGTTCCCAGTGTCTAAAGACCTGATTAAGACGCAGTCAATTTGAAGTCTGGCGGACAGAGTTTCACGCGCATACGTGCTAAAAGCAACGGGTTAATTGAAACGATACAGAAGTGAACATCATAGAAGGCAAAGTCATCATACAACTTTTCTTGTGACTATCATCCGAGGCCGTCATCTGTCGGTCAAATGGGGTTTCAATGTCATCCGCTTGCAGCAGCTGTTCTCAGTTCGTTCTGCTTGACCGCACTCGTCACGGGTGAGAGGTTGTTCTTTTACGGAAACGATTCCGATCCGGTGATCCGTGTCAAGCCAGGGCAGAACGCGGTGATCGAGTGTACGGCAACTGGAACACCAAGTCCGGTCATTTACTGGCTTTACAACGCAGCGAGAATTGTTCAGGTAGGACGGAAAATAGCCCCTCATCACACTTATCACAGATCTGCCAGATTGCAAAATATGCATGAATGCAATGTAATACACCAATTGTCATTGGCATACTCATAATACCAAAAGTACATAAGTTAATTAAATTTCCGGCCTTTCACATACTCACCCACCTCTCTTCTCCACTACGCGCATGCGGGTGGTAGGGCCTATACATATGCCCTAAACGATCGATATAGACGAATTTGATTAAATCATATTTTACATAAGGACATCTGCAAATATGCGGCTTAAACAATTATACATGTGGAATTCCAAACGGACACATTAGGGAGCGCTACTATAGTTTCCTATGGAGAGTACGGACTCTGTTAACGAAATTTGAACCAACGGCTGGAATTAGGCTAGTCATGCTTCGGAGCATGACTAGCCTAATTAAAAGGTTGGAAGCTTTTGAGATGTGGATTTGGCGCAGAATGGAGAGGGTCAGCTGGGTGGAGCGCAGGACAAACGAAGAAATCCTAAAGATGGTGGAAGAACAAAGATCCCTGATAGGTACTATACGCGGACGACAGAGGAAATGGATCGGGCACATACTAAGGAGCGACAACCTACTAAAAGACATCATTGAGGGAAGAATGGAGGGGAAGAAGGCGCGAGGAAGACAGAGAACAATGCTACTGGACTGGATGATGACAGAAGAGATACAGTGGACTGAAAAGGGAGGCACAGAATCGAGAAAGATGGCGTCATTGGTCATACGAACCTGCCCAAGGGCAGAGAACATAAAGAAGAAAAAGCTTCGGAGCAATGGATTTCTACGAACGCGGGAGAGCGTTTGAATTGTTCCTTTACACG
>OY744605.1:51615854-51685854 GCA_963556255.1 Allolobophora icterica
AACCCACTCCAATTATTATAAACTATACTACTAAACGTATGTGCCATAGTTCGAGAATTCGCATTTTACGAATTTTAAGAATTTAAAAAATTCACGAATTTTAACGAATTTTAAAACTGCAGTTTTAAAATTCGTAAAAATTCGTGAAATTATAAAATAATAGAATTCTTTGCCGTGGCAACGAATTTTAGTATTTGTTTACTTTTCAACTTTTTAAGCAAGTAAATGTCAATGTCATAGACAATCAATCAATCAATCAATCAATCAATCAATCAATCAATCAATCAATCAATCAATCAATCAATCAATCAATCAATCAATCAATCAATCAATCAATCAATCAATCAATCAATCAATCAATCAATCAATCAATCAATCAATCAATCAATCAATCAATCAATCAATCAATCAATCAATCAATCAATCAATCAATCAATCAATCAATCAATCAATCAATCAATCAATCAATCAATCAATCAATCAATCAATCAATCAATCAATCAATCAATCAATCAATCAATCAATCAATCAATCAATCAATCAATCAATCAATCAATCAATCAATCAATCAATCAATCAATCAATCAATCAATCAATCAATCAATCAATCAATCAATCAATCAATCAATCAATCAATCAATCAACCGTACAAGAGAGCTGACTAGCAACACAATAGTACTGATATTCAGTTACTGTTCTACTTGGACTCTTGAACTTCGATTTCTATCATAGTTGGGGTGTGTGACTGTGAGTGTCAGTCAGCAGAACAAAATATTAAAATAACACCAGTGCCCAGCTCCAGTGTGACCAGTCAGTCACTAACACAGCTTGCAACCAAACAGTGTTAAAATGGGTTGGCAACGTTCACCGAGCTGTGTCTTCTACTTCATCGTCCTCTGATTCTGAGTCAGGAACGAGCCCATTGCTCCCACTCGACTCTGGTTTCTGTATTTTCGCCATGCAAATGCTCCTGAATTCCGGCAGAACAACCAACAAATTCCTTGTCACAAACACAACACTGTATTTTTCGATTATTCTCCTTCTCCTCCAAAGTAACTAAATACCATGTTCTTTTATCTTTAAGAAATTAGATTTTAACTAAATTAACTCGTTACGTAATAAACTTTTATATTGAATTTTACATTCAATTCTAAGCAGAAGCTTAACACAACAAATCATGACGTCATCACATTTGTTGTTGATGCTTACGCTGTTTTTGCAAAACGCCACTGTCAATGTAAAAAGGCCCAACAATGGCCCAACGAATTTTTACGAATTTTGAAACAGACCAAAAATTCGCGAATTTTTACGAATTTTAAAACCGAAAGTCACGAATTCTCGAACTATGGTATGTGCATTTACACGTGAAAATAGGCCTAAGTGATGATAGGCTCAAAGCACATTATTGGGTGAGAGTTGTATTTTGCCTGTAGCCTAACATTATATTATGCTGGCTATGTTGTAATGTTGCTACGTAAAATGACGCTGCCCAAGTTGCACAACGTAGGTTTTAAAAGCGGAGTTAGGCTTAGACGACGCCGCATTCACTTTTATCCATAATGTTTGCTTTTATCAGAAGCTGTTATGTGAAACTGTTGTTTCGTTTTCTTCTTTAGACCAGACCCTAAAGCAAAGAACTATCAGCGTCGGGTGCAACGGAGAACATCTGCTAAGAATCAACTTCACATAATTTCACACCGGATGTCTCGACCTACCTCCTCATTTCAAAATCGAGCCTTAGCCTAAGCATGAACTAACAATAGGCCTACATAGGGCCTATATAAGCTTGCGACTTAACTTAATTTGGATTTTCAGTTGTGCTCGATGAATACATCTACCAACTCATCTGAAATACGTTAAATAGGCCTAGGCCTGGGGCCTATAGTCCTACTGCAATAACTTGGCTTATAATTATTACAACGAGGATTCTTCCAAGCTTTTCAATTAGCCTACTTTTAGTTAATTGCAGATCGTGACGTCAGCGACTAGGCTATAGGGTGTAAACAATAGCTGGACCGACGATGAAGTTAGACTAGCGCCTTTTAATTAACGCAGATAAAGTTATGAGCTCTGCATTCAAGAGGATCTGAGCGAGCTACTGACATCTTGTGTTTGCTGTGAATGTTTAGTCTCGAATCATTATTTACATTTGTTTGCATATAGGCTATTTATGCATAACAGATTCATATAATTAAGCTGATAAATTAACCTAACCAGTAGGCCTAAATATACGAATAGACTGAATAACTATGCCTAAGCTTACTTTATCCAAACTTATAAGGCGAAATTTTTTGGCGTTGAGTATAGACCAATGGCAATTTTTACCTAATGTAGGCCAAATTCTACCAATTTGCATGCCAAAAAGATGTTTCTGCTCTTATGGTGGACAGGACACAAGGCTTGTAGGCCTATGCTTCTACAGCTGCTGACTTCACTGTTATAGGGCCTAAGTCCCCTTACGAGTCACGAGTCACGACAATCTTATGTAGGCCTAAATGATATAGAAATCACATAGTAGTTTTATATTTAAGCTATTCAGTTCGCAATAGTATTTTATAACACTAGCACGTTTATTTAATTCATTTAGCCTATCGTAATCGTAATCGTAATCTCCAATTTATCTTAGACTTCAGGCCAACTTTGTATGTTTTATTAAATAAGGCCTATGCAGTTTTATAATATAATAGCAACAATTAAGGTCTCGAGGGAATTATTTAGATTTAGCAGAGATTTCTACCTAACTTTGAAAGTTTCGGAACGTTTCTTTCAAACGCGTTGATATTCACAGAAGAGAGGAAGAGCAGTCCCTTCAGGCCCTATAGGCAGCCATGGGTATGAAGTGTTAGCGACTTCATTTCCTTAGCCTCGGCATATGAGGGCAGATGGCCAGTCCTCCATCGACGTGTCATCTTCCCACCGACAGTGTACACTGTACAGTGTACCGTACTCATTATAGCTGATTTGGCTGGGGGTGCCTGCAGGTGGAGCAGAAATCTAGAACCAAATTTCTGCCCTGGCGGGTAAGCCCTATTTAGGCCTATTTCGGACAGAAACAAAAATAAATCTCGAATAATTTACGTTGTGCATTTATAGTAAGTAACTAATTATTTAGTAGCCTACATCAATGAATAAAACTGTAGGCCTAAATGTTATCGTGGTTTGCGAGCTGGCAGCTGGTAATTAGTCTAAGCCTAATACTATTCCGATTCGGCAAGTTGGAGCTATAGTTTGTTCAACATTTTTCCCGGCGCCTACTTGCCTGAAAAACAGGAACGCCCGAAATTTGTGTGGGGGCAAGTGCCCTCTCTAATCCCCCGCCTCCTACGCCTATGATTTGAACCCCGACCCCTCGATTGACAGTCCAGCACGTTAACCACTACACCATGAAGCTCAGAAGCCGAAACAAAATGGCTGCTTATTTTTTGTTGACCAATAAGCTTCGCCGTGAGCATGCGCATCACGACAATACAGGGGTTAACGATGTGTGGGTAACATCCAGTCTTGTTGTCCTCGAGACCAAGATCTTGGTCTCGAGTGCACTCGAGTTCGTTTTTAAAAGTCTTGGTCTTGGTCTTGAGACCAAAGGTCTTGGTCTTGAGACCAAAGGTCTTGGTCTTGAGACCAAAGGTCTTGGTCTTGGTCTTGGTCTTGAGGTTCAAGGTCTTGGTCTTGGTCTTGAGGTTCAAAGTCTTGGTCTTGGTTTTGCAAGACCAAGACCAAGACTTTTGTCAAAATGAACAGTCATTAATTTTAACAAACGGCAAGAATTTTAAAAATTTATCCAATAATTACTCATACAGTTATTGGTTTAGTATTTACACGGTGTGAATGAGGCTTCACTGTTGTTTTGGACAATTATTTTGACTTCCGGTTATTTACCACGGAATGATTTCAAAACAGACTCACGATTAATTTGTACATTTACATCCGGTTCTTGAAAAGCTGCTTTGTGTGCTAGCGATTTCAGCACTTGTAGACCGTGTTTTTTCACATGGCAGAATTTTTATGAGGCCCCACAGGTCACGTCTTGGTCAGAAAATTCTGAGCAAATTGGTTTTTATAAAATTCGACAGGCATTTGGAATAACATTTCGCATGAAGGACTTTTGTAAATATGAATTCGGAATTCTCTGCAGTCTCCATTTAGAGTTGTTTTGCTTGAAAAAAGAAAAAACTCATGTTTTCATTAATATAACGAGTAGTCCGACTGGACAATTTTTTAGTAAGGAATAGAAGTCTGCATACGATTGTGATTTTTTTGGGTCTTGGTCTCGGTCTTGGTCTTGAGGTTCAAGGTCTTGGTCTTGGTCTTGGTCTTGAGGTTCAAGGTCTTGGTCTTGGTCTTGAGGTTCAAGGTCTTGGTCTTGGTCTTGGTCTTGAGGTTCAAGGTCTTGGTCTTGGTCTTGAGGTTTAAGGTCTTGACAACAAGACTGGTAACATCTCAGACCAATTAAATCGATTACAAGGGAACGTTCAACGTTGATGTTTCTAGCAGTGCGGATTCACATCGGTGTTTCCGACGAAAAGAGTAAAGACACATAATATCGGTTGGCGATCTGAGGGCTACTCATCCGACCAACAAAATCGTCGATAAAGAATGACACCAATGTTTTGCCCACGAATAGGCCTACTAGGGGTCAGCCGGGAAGACATTTTCTACCAAGTACCGAATCCGAGTATTTGGATGTACTATTTGCCGGATCCGGGTACGAACCGAATACCATTTATTCCGTATGCGAAGCTTCACATTTTTTTCATGTAGGCGCTAATGAAAAATTATCGAAGTAAATTTCTGTACTCGTAATAACTGACTAATACATTTTAATGTTAGAAATAAATAATCAATGAAATGGACTTGACTTCTGATGTGGACTTCCGGTGTTGGTGATTTTTGTACTTTTCCTCTTCAAAATCAATATGCTAGATGAAGCTCAACGCTAATATTATGAGCCTACAAATTCCGGCATGTGAGGCAGACAAGCAACAATTTGTGTGTACAGTATTTGCGGAGGCGAATACTTCCGAATAGTGCCAAAAAACGGGATATTCGGCCGAGGCAACCGTCCGAGGCGATTTCCAGCTGACCCCTAATGAATGTTATCCCTGGGCCCACAGCTAGGTGAGAGGGCTGGCTGACAAGCACAGTATAAATAGTGACAAGGCTATTACTCTGCATTAAGCTTATCTCCTGGCAAGCGAGTGCTTTTCACATAGCAATGATAGCATTATAATCTGGACAAGAACCTCTTTGACCTGACGCAACTCCACTTATCTTTTAAGTGGCGCTTTAGGATTTTCAAGAGTAGGCTACGATCACAAATTATGATTATTATGTGGAGTTGTGGACTAAGCGATGGCGCTTAATAAATCACGATAAGCGGAATCTAGCTAAGAATAGGTATGGAATCTAGGCTTATGGCTATATGACGTCATCAGTTTGTTGCGGAAACGCCATTAAATGTATTATTATTTTAATGGTTTTGATTTTACTGAGTTTTAGTTATGTACTTTATGGTGTTTTCAAGAGATGCCATTACTCAGTCTTCCTTTCCAACTTGATTGTGTGGTAGAATGATAGGCCTAATGTAATACGGCACAGTTTGTTACGCAACGTATCGACGGCACAGCTTCAATGATTATGTTTCCATAACCAAAAACTTTTCAGGCAGTTTCAAAGTTGTCCTTTGATAGGTAGGGTAGTGTCCAGATTCTTAGTTACGATAGGCCCTACTTGCCTTTCTGACAATGGCCACCGCGGATTCATACGATAAGAAGGCTCTTGCGGCAGCGAAGTACTTAAAGAAAAATAAAAAGTTCGTACGAGAGTATGTAGTAAATAACATCAGTTCTGAGTTGCTGGACTTCTGGATTCATGAAAAAGAGTTAAAGGGAAAAAAGAACACAGATTTGCTCCGAAACTCCATAACTGCCAACATCTATGACAATATTGTGAAAGGCAATAGAAAAGTTACAATGGCTCGACCTCGTGAAAATTTCAGTTCACTTGATGAGTCACAATTATTTATGGAGCTCTTGCGTGACATTGCTAATGAACTTGATGTAGCACAGCTCTGTCACAAGATTCTCATAAATGTCTTGACATTGACAAAGAGCGATAGAGGCAGTCTGTTTCTTGTTCGAGGAAATTCGGCAGCCGATTTTCGTCTTGTATCAAAGTTATTCGACGTGAGACAAGACACAACGCTTGTAGAAGCCATCCACAGCGATGAAAACATGATTGTTTTGCCATTTGGAAAAGGTATCGTGGGAACAGTGGCCCAGACGAAAAAGCCGATCAAATTGCAGGATGTCTATCTGGTCAGTGTCTTCCTGTCTCAAAATATTACTATAATTAAAAAGATCAAAGACAATTTTACTGTAAGAATAAAGTAAGTAAGTAAGTAAGTAAGTAAGTAAGTAAGTAAGTAAGTAAGTAAGTAAGTAAGTAAGTAAGTAAGTAAGTAAGTAAGTAAGTAAGTAAGTAAGTAAGTAAGTATAATATTTAATGAACGCTAGCAAGAGCACAGTGCTTTACATACCATGCTACACAGAGGGAAAGAAAATAGAACAATGAAGTAATAATAACGTTAGATCAAAAATGAAATAATTGCAGCAGAGCCTAATTGTACAGCATCCTACCCAGGAAACTTCGTTGGGTAAGAGAGTCAAATCTAGGGAGAACCAGATTATGTGAACGCGGGCACAAATCATACCCGGTCTTTAGAACGGGAGGTAGTCGGTCATGGAGAATGTGACTGTGGTTTTTAAGAATGCTACTAAAGAGATTGCGATCAGCTTTTTTGCAGAGTTCCTCAAAAGTTGGAAATGAAGGAGGGAGGTAGCCAAGATGAACCAACTTACGATTAAATGTGCCCAAATGATCTTATTCCTGCTTGTTAGCTAAGTCCAACCATACCTGGGAACAGTATAGCATGTGGTTGTCAGTTCTGTTAATGTGGCTTACAGAGAGAAGAGTTCCAATGGGATTGGGGCAGATCTAAAGTTTGCTCATGAGCAGGATGCGTAAGTTAAAAAGTGAAGTGTACCAATTTCTTACATACACGAAGCAAGGTGGAGACTGCGATCTCTGGGAAAGCTCAATAATAAAATATTCATTGGCAATGTTTAAAAAGCGAGGGTACGGTACCCTTCAGTCCAAAGAGTGAGGGGCACAGGTAGTTGGTACCCCTCGCACGCCCTACAAATTACACCTATGCTCATGAGGATGGCCACAGAGCAAAGCTGTACTTAACTTTGCCAAAATCTTTTAGCTCATTGGGATACATTTATGATCATTATGTTTCATTAAAATTTCTGGTGACCATTTTCAGGAATTGCCATTTGTTCTTCTTGTGTATCAGATTTTTGCTGGCTTTCTTTTAGCTTTTCTTAGTTTCCAAGATTTTGTTGACTTCCAAAGGATTTTTACTAACTGGTAAATTAATTACTAAGGTTATTTTACATCTTTAGTTTCTCAGGATATTTAATTTAAAGTATTGACTGACTGTAGTTGATGACCAAACAATCAGAATGAATCATGGTCAGCTTTTGCCCTGGATCTGCCCTGGTAGAGTGCAATAAATGTTAGCACATATCTAGGACTTCAGGCCAACTTTGTTTATTAACAGGCAATATAATTAATAATAATAATAATAATTATTATTATTATTATTATTAGCATTTTAATGTGATCATTGTTGATGTTTGTTGAGCTGTAAAGGTATAGTGTAATCGGATAATAGAATGTTGACCTTGATAGTCTATATTGGTATTGCTGAGGTATTGCTTGTTTGAATACGTGTGTATGTGAGTATTATTGCTAGTTTTATATAGCACCCCTTCAAGATTGCCTACTCAGGAACAGATCTGTTGAGATAGGAGGTTGAAAAGGCAATAGAGGAATTAAAGAATGGCAAGTCTGAAGGCATAACGTGGGTTACCCAAGTACCACCTCCCCAAACCCTATACATCTGGATATCTCCTGGAGTTGCCTCCTCTTGAATTTAAGTCTGGCTATGCCACTGATGGTTAGCACAATGAAGAGGAGACAAATGAACTGTATTGGCCACACACTACATGGAAATTTGCTCCTGAGGACAGTGCTTAAAGGAAGAATGGAATGGACAAAACCCCAGGAAAATCAAGAAATATACTTTTGGACTGGGTGATGGATAAATGAAACAGACAAGGATATAAAGAAATTAAGGCAAAAGCACAAAGTAAAGAAGAATGTTAGCAGTTAGCATCATTTGATTCCTGGACCTACCTAAGGATAGAACACTACAGAAGAAGAAGAGGTATGTGTTAGGGCTGTACCGAATAGGTGATTATCACTATTCGACCAAATACGAATAAAATTGGACCAACTATTCGGCCGAATACGAATACGAATAGTGTACAAAATAGGTCTACCAACAACATTCAAAAATACATTAACGTTCACTCACTGTACACAAAGACTGAGACTACTGACAGTGCGATACCGTGGTCCAGGCAGTTGGCAGTGCATGGCTGCAACCACAGCATATATTATGTTAATGAGAGAGTTACTTCAGTCCATTCGCTATAGCAGCCACATATGCAGAAACAGATGTTACGTAACCACTATTCGTATTCGGTCCGACCGCTACTGTTCGGCCGAATACCGAATAGCTATTTGGCCCACTATTCGGCCCCGAAGCGAATATGAAGCGAATGTTCGGTACAGCCCTAGTATGTGTGTATGTATTTGAGCATGTATGTATGTGTGTGCTTGTATGTACGTATGTAAGAGGGACACAAATTTTGCAGGACAGTCGATTCAACAAGGAGGTGGACCAGAAGACGGGTTATCGTACCAAAAGCTTACTCTGTATGCCGATCCTGAATGCTGAGGATCAAGTGATTGGAGTGGCACAGATTATGAACAAGGCAGAGGGAGAAGAATTTAGTGAACGGGATGAAGAGGCAAGGCAGCTGTAGTACTTAATTTGTTAATTTGATTGGACTTTGCTCTGTTATTGCTTGATCTCAATTGCCTAAAGTTATCTCATTTGTTGTGATCATCTTTTAATCTCTTTTGTCTTACATGCTTACTGCTTAGATCCCTTTTATTTTATCTACTTATAATCCCTTTGTCTTGCCATCTTAGAATTCAAGTTTGGGCCAACTGAGGAGATGTCATGTAATGGATGTGAACGAGTTTATGCAAGTGCAGTTGCCACTATGCACTGCAATGCAGTGTATTTTGACACTACGAAGCTGAAAGGATATGGCAAGTCATACAATGTACAGTGATATATTGTGCAGGATTTCTGAGTTCATCTGTAGCCAGCCCAGGACATAAAGAAATGAAATCTGTGTCTCATTAACATCACATTTTATACTTTGGGAGCCTTTGCCCAATATTTTCAAATTTGTATTTATTTAATTCCTGAGTTTTGGTCATGAGACAAACTGAAGGCTTGTTGATTGCTTCAGAAATTTCGGAAATACCTGGCATTTGCTGGAGTTGGGTTGACCAATGCTCAGCTGTTTGAGATGTCAATCAGTGAATGTAAGCAGAACGAGGTATGTGTAAAACTTTCACAGAATTAGGTAAGTGTTAGACAGTAGCAGAATGAGATGCATATAATGATTAACAGTATTTATCATCTGAATGTTCCGTGCATTATTCATCACACATTTACCAGTAAATACATGTGATCATACCTTTTTATAAAGCTTCTTTTTTATGTGTTGGCAATCTGTAATTGTAATTAGTAATTATGATAATTTATATTGCATCGTCAGTAGCAAGCTACATCTAGGATGCTTTACACACATTGTCTTCTGTCAGTGCAAATGCTAAGAGTTATGTAGCAAGTACATATCAAAGTGTTTTTTAAAAACACAGAGACTTTTGGCTTCCTGAATAATTGAAGGAAGACTATTCCAGGCACGTCGACCTGAAAGGTTTGCATAGGTATTCATGTCCAGCACCTGGATAACAGTATTTAGTGTATTTATCTATCACTTATTTCAGCGCTCCTGAGTAGACAGCCTTGAAGGGGCGCTATATAAATACTCCTTAATAATAATAATAATTATTCATGACAAATACCAATTATGGATAGATGTAATCATGCCCTTAATGAAGATTCCTTCATTGTGTATATGCAGATATGGGGACAATTATATATCACCAGTTGAATACACCCAAAATTAGTTTCTTTAATTTTGCTAATATTTGCTTATTTTGAATGACTGGGTGATTCCTGAAGTTGTTTTTGGTGTTTGTCAGATGCTGTTGACTCTGGCCAGAGGCATCTTTGTTGACCAGACAAACCTCGAACGCCTTGTCCTTCGCATCTTGACTGATGCTCAGGGGCTTGTCCTGTGCCAGCGATGCATCCTCTACCTGGTCAATCCAGGTGTTAAGGTCAGTCCCCATTGTAGAAGTGACCAAGGGTTCTGTCAGATTAAGGAGTTAATCTAAAGGGTTTATATGTAGCATAACTGCTCATTTATTATATGGTGTGTGACTTAATAGAAAACCTGACTTTGTACTAACCAATATAAAGTACCCATTAACACAGTCATTGAAGGACATTAGGACAACTATCGGACATGGTGTATAAACCGGAGTGTGTGTAAATGGACTAATTGAGGAATAGCCTATTGTCTAACGAATCCGTAGTCCGTCTGTCCAACCATCAGTCCACTTGTCCATGCAACCATCAGTCTGTTCTGTTCGTCTGACTGTCCAGCTGTATAACGATCATTCAACCATCCGACCAGCAGTGTTCTGACCGTGCATCCAACTTTCAGTCCATGCACTTGACCGTCAATAGTCCATCCATCCAACCATCAGTCCGTCCATTCGACTGTCAGTCCAACCGTCCATCCGACCATCAGTCCATCCTAGTCGACTGTCAGTCCATCCGACCATCAGTCCATCCTAGTCGACTGTCAGTCCATCCGACCATCAGTCCATCCTAGTTGACTGTCAGTCTATCCGACCATCAGTCTATCCTAGTCGACTGTCAGTCCATCCGACCATCAGTCCATCCTAGTCGACTGTCAGTCCATCCGACCATCAGTCCATCCTAGTTGACTGTCAGTCTATCCGACCATCAGTCTATCCTAGTCGACTGTCAGTCCATCCGACCATCAGTCCATCCTAGTTGACTGTCAGTCTATCCGACCATCAGTCTATCCTAGTCGACTGTCAGTCCATCCGACCATCAGTCCATCCTAGTCGACTGTCAGTCCATCCGACCATCAGTCCATCCTAGTTGACTGTCAGTCTATCCGACCATCAGTCTATCCTAGTCGACTGTCAGTCCATCCGACCATCAGTCCATCCTAGTCGACTGTCAGTCCATCCGACCATCAGTCCATCCTTGTCGACTGTTCATCTGACCGTCCATTCAACTGTCAGTCTTTTCATCTGACCATCCATTCGATTGTCAGTCCATCTATCCGACCGTCAGTTCATCCCAGCTGACCGTCAGTTCATTCATCCAACTGTCCTTCTGGTGTGTTAACCAGTTGGGTGGAAATAAGACCACTTTGCATTAAGCAGAATAGTGCATTATTTGGAAGCACATTAAAAAGTCCATACTGTATATTATTATGTTGTGTAACAACATGAAAATACCTCAACAGTGAGGTATTATTGTTTTCAGTTAAACTTAAATTTGTGGATTGACCCATTTGATCAGAAGTTATGAAAACTTGGGCTACAGCAGATTTCACAGAAAATTCTGGGATAGTAACAAAGTTATTAAAAATCTGTGGGGTTTATAACATAATTCTAAAATTTTCTGTAAAAGTCATGAACGTCTGAGAAAGTAGGGAAGAAAACCCAAGAATTGATAAACAAAACTGTGCAGAGCTGCAGGTCATCAAAAAGTGCTTCTTGCTATTTTGACAACACAAAATCATAATCATCAAACATTTCCAGAGACTATTTGATAGATTGTCTACAAAAGCTCTGATGACCAAATAAGTTCTTAAAAATTTATTACCACAGCTCAGACCCTTTGATAAATCTTTGCATCCACCATTGTTTTCGGCCTGGCTGAAGCTGTACCTTGTTTGATCGCCTAGTTAGCCATGTACTCTGTCCTCTTCAGAAACCAGTAAAGGTGATATATAAGTGTGCTCTGATACACCTGTTCTTGCATCCTAACTCTTTAAGGTACCTGCTCCGGATTATGGACCAGTCTTTGATAGGCTTGCTATATAAAATTATTGTCCTGCTTCGATATGTTGCAATGCATTGCCAATACATTAAAATTATAGTGCCAGGAGATGTGATACTGTAGTTTAAGGAAAGTTGGTTGTCTCAGTTTGTCTGATTGTGGTATGGTATATAGGCAAAGAAATTTCTCATCCAGTATAATGCTGCCATACATGATGTAACTTTGGTCTTGAGCAGGAGTGTGGTATATATTAAACTTGTGCTATATATTGCCTGCTTTTTGTAAGTCCCTCAAATTATATTTCTTTAGCTATGGCTGAGCTGGGAGCACCTCTGAGTAGGTATCTTGAAGAGACGCTATATAAATTCTCAGAATGAATGAATATATGCTGACGGTTTTCTGTTTGCAGCCTGTGCAATTTGTCAAGGTATTTGACATGCACTGTGACAAAAGCAACATCATCTATAGGCCTCGGTAAGCAGACCAGAATTTGCACTTAAACCCTAAAGCACCACCAAACTATACATGTATGCAGTCATCAACAGGGCCACAGGCACTTTATAAGATACCATGTCTCAAACACTGTGCCTCAAACTAATGTGATGTACCTGAAGGTAATCATAATTATGATAATCGTAACTGTAAAATCTAAATTTGTAAGAACCTTCCAAAAATCTTGTTGGTGGGCACCAGCTTATTATGTGAAATAATTGAGGAATTGCAAGATCTAGATTAGATACCAGTCAAGAGATGAGACAAGGAAGTGAGACATTTGTCACAGTTGTCTGGTGCTTGGGTTGAAAGAAGTAAACCAAGTTGTGAATTGAGTGAATCAGGGTAAAAAGAGATCTGTTAAGAGATGGATTTTAATTTTGAAAGCCTGATAAACTTTTGTGTAATACCTTTGCAGGCCTGTAGTGACAGCAATAAGCAACTAATTTGAATTGCATTTTTTCTGAAGGAAGGCATTTAAGTGCTAAATAGACAGTTACACATTATGATTATTTAAAAAATATATGTTTTGTGCTTAAACCTCAAAGGCACTTCTTTTGCAACCTAAATCAGCTAGTGCATAAAGACTTTGTGATTTACAGAGACTATCATAAAAAAACGAATATACTAAACCTTGAATTCATGCCCCGATCATGTTATGAGAATCTGTTGTATATTAATGCTTGTTGTAAACATAAATAGTTAGTAGGTACTTTACACTATATGCATAATTATATACTAGCTGCAACATGGTTTTCATAACAGTTGGTTTTGTTTTTGAATTTCAGAGTTGCAACAATTCTCAACTCTATGGCTGCAAACTATGCAATTAAAGTAGTTTCCACGAATGCAGTAGGTGTCAGAAAACAACTCGTACATACTTTTGGTTTTCATGTTTATTTTTGCAGATGTCAGAGGTTGGGGGTTCTTTTCCATGCCTAGAGAGAAATATGTTGAAGAATTTCTGTTCCACTAAATGTCTGTGGTAAACTGGGCTAGAAAATGAATACTTAGCTATAGTGTGTAAATAATCAGGCAGTGAGGGAGGGAATGGAAACCCTTCCTGATATGCCAAGGCCAAGAAAATGAAGTTGCTAACACTTCAGAGTTCATGCCGATGGATGTCTCTTGGACTTTTATTTAAATGACAGCGTATTTCTTTTCTTTTCATAACTAATTGCTTGGATTTGTAATCTAAAGAATATCGCAAAGAACCAAACGCAGTTCCTTCATCCCATTAGTCCTTTCTTGTTTCCTTCCAAAGAATCCAGTTAATAATCCTCACTGTCTGTCAGTTCTTTGCCCTCTTTCATGTCTAGGCTTAAGAATCATTTCAGTGCCCACCAGAGCCTGATTATCTGGTTTCCTGATAAGTGGAATTTCAACTGCTTCTGTAACAGATTATGATTCTTGTCTACAATTTCACTTGAAGTGACCATCGATTGATCCCCTGTGCATTAGCATAACGGTGCTATAGAAATCAGTAGACTGGATTAAATGAAATTTCTTCCTTCTTTCCTGCCTTCTTTCATTCCCATCTTCCATTCATCCATAAAGCCATCCACCCATCCATCCATCCATTCATCCATCCATCCATCCATCCATCCTTCCATCCATCCATCCATCCATCCATCCATCCATCCATCCATGCATCCATCCATCCATCCATCCATCCATCCATCCATCTGTTCTCATAAAAAGAGAACAGGTCTCTTTTTTCGTATCCAAAAATAGGTAGTGGTGTTGGCAAAGGATTGGCCAAACAACTGACTTGGCTGAATTGTTTAAACTTTTCAGCAGCTTTTATTTTGTTGACAATTCAGTTGATTAATACACACATTGATTGTTGTGTTTGTCCAAATGATCTGCATGATTGATTGGTTATATGATTGGTTTGCTGATTTTATTGATTGGTGTACTGATGAATTGATTGCCTGTTGTTGTCAGGTTCAAATGATGGATGCTTCACAAGATAAATCAACTATCACGCAACCGGTAGATATTGGTGCTTTTTGCTGAGAATGTGCATCGAGTTTAATATAAAGAAACAGTGATGAAGAACATAACACTGTATAATAAATCTTTTTACCAACAAATTCAGTCAGCAGATATCTTCATTCTGATCATATGTACGTTATTTTCATTGTTTTGTTAGTGGTTGTAGAGAATGGTATACATATGATATTACGAATTTCAATGCATGTCTCTACTAGTTATTGGTTACTGTTTGAAATTGTTGAATTTTTATGATAATTTTTTTGTTACCTGTCACATACAGTACACTGATCAGAACGGTTTCCCTCTGCACAACATGATGAGTGTTCCGATCTTAAATAGTGAAGGAAAGGTCATTGCAGTTATCCAGATAATCAACAAAGCCAATAGGAAAGCCTTCAATGAGATGGATGTCAACTCTCTCCTGGTCAGTCAGTTGACTAAATTATAGGAATGTTCAGTTGGTGAACCATTCAGTCAATCTATTGTTTATTAAGGTTTCAATTGTTTGGTAATCTACCTGTCAGTTAATCAGTCAACTGATTTGTTGATTGATTAATCAGCCAAACAAATAATCAAGTATCCAGTTGATAGTTTGTCATCAATCAACTAATCAATCAAGTAAGTCTGTCAGTCAATACAGCAACCAATCAGTCAGTCAACCAATTAGTCAACCAATTAGTCAACCAATTAGTCAACCAACCAACCAAATCAACCAATCAATTAACTAATCAACAGGTGTAGTAGTTACCTTGTCAATTTCCATTGTTCCATTACAATACCTGGACTGTAGAAGTTATTTATTTGAAGCATTTACTACTCATGCCAAGTCGGTAATGTGTAGACTTGATTAGGCTTGTAATTGTAATGTAATTACAACAGTTTATATAGCACCTTTGTAGCAAGCTACTTCTACGATGCTTTATGCACATTTGTCAGTGCAAATGCTAATGCACAGAGTTACATAGCAAGTACAGTTTTAACTTTTTTAAAAGCAAATGCTTTTGGCGTCCTGAAGAAGCATGTTTGTTATTGGTTGTTTCTGTTATCTTGGCCTTTCTTAAGTGGAAAAGTGCCAAATTTACAATTGTCAGCCTAAACTTGACTGACTTTCATTGAATTTCTAGACGTTGGCAATCTACTGTGGCCTCTGTATTTACAATTGCCAAATGTATGAGGAGGTTTCAGCCCTGATGTCTCGGCAAAAGGTTCATCTGGAAACGCTGTCCTACCATGTAATTGAGTCCCAGGAAGAGACAACCAAACTTTTGGTATGATCCACATTTGCAGTTAGTAAGTAAGTAAGTAAGTCAGTCATTTTATTGTTTACCTGTTGCTCTGAGGTGAGTAAGATAGTAGCGCAAGCAATATTCCCTCTAATGTTTTTGCTGTGCGCGCATTGGCTGCCACGTGGGGAGTAACATTGGTAACCTTTGCTAATTACATTGTACCTGCAAGTTTGTACATCTGTTAATGTTTTCTGCCCTTGAGCATTTCCAACTTCAAATGGCACAATCAGCTAAATTGAACTTCGAATTAAAAATGAAAGCTCACGAAATTTGTGCGCTAGAAGGAAAATACTGTGCACGCTATTTGAAATGCCATAGGCACGCACGCACGCACGCACGCACACAGCTTAGAGCAAACATAGCGCAAGTAAAATAGTGCAATTGTGCATCATCTGATTCCTATATGAAAGTAAAAGTTGTGGAATACATTGGTTGTTTCACTATAATTACTGTGGTGGCATGGTGGGTCAGTGGTAAGTTCGGCGCCTTGTGACCGGAGGGTTGCAGGTTCGAATCCCACTCTAGCCGCTGCGTACGGACCTTGGGCAAGTCCTTCACTCGCAGTTGCTCGTGGCGCTTCGGTGTGAAAATTCCGGCACAGTATCAAATGCTGTAGTCGAGAGCGCCCCTGAGTAGTAGTAGACTTCGAGAGGCGCTATAGAAATATCCGGAATGAATAAATAAATAAATAAATATAATTAAAATTGTGTTCTGTGTATTTTTTCATTTTCAGCTGTTATGCAAAAGTGCACCATTTGATTTTTATCTGTTTTATCATTTTGATTGTTTGATTGATCATTCAACTATCATTTTGCTTTATGTCTTCTTGTCTTATGTATGCATTGTTGCTTGGAAAGAGTTGTATGCTGTTACAGAAGTTTTTGTGCATGCATAAGCAGAATACATGCTTGTTTAGAGCTTGGTTTAATCATTCTGTTAACAGAATATATAGTTAGGCTTTGATCTCTTTCAGTCTACACTGTTAACAGTTTAAGATGCAGACAAAGTTATTTCTCTGCATTTTTATTGTACCATTTACCTATAGTGACATTATGTCATCTGTCTTGGAAACAAGGGCATCATAAAATGACTCTTTGCCAGTCCAGTGTTGCTTATCTTGGTTAAGCTGAGGACTTAATTCATTGCTGATTTCAATAAAGTAGCAGCTACAAATGATTTGAAGAAAGCATGTTAAGAATAAGCATCCTGCTAGCTCACTATCATGAGTCTCCGGTCGCTGTGTTAGTACATGGCTAAAATGCCAGAATAAAGTTAAATCACTGTTAAGTTGCTACTGTGTTGTTCTGTTGTCCTTGACAGAAGTCGGCCATTTTAAAAGCCGGTCAATACCGGCTGTACAACTGGGATTTCAATGATCTAATCTATGAGGATTTTGAGTCATGCAAAATCGTCCTTCGCATGTTCCTTGACATGGATGTCGTTAGAAAGTACTCTGTTGATTATGAGGTATAATACAAGTTCTGTAATACCAACGATTCAGTTCAACTGGTATTAGAGTCTCTTATCTTAATACAATAATACGATATAATACAGCTGCATTTGTTCCAAAGTTCAGAAGTGCACACAGCCTTAAGCCTTCTTTGAAAGGAGTCTGTCCAATTCAGTTATCTTCCTCAACACCGTCAGTCTTGTTCTTGGTATTCTTGGCAGCTGGTCTGAAGATCTGAACTTCACTGCCCAATTATTCTGTTCAGTCAATTGTTCTGTCAGGTCTTTAATGCGATTAAACTGTAAATGTGAGACTCATCTGTTTTAAGTTGCTTACCCACTGTTAGCTGATACTCAGGTCTCTGGTGAATCTTATTTAATAGACTTTATGCCGCTGGATTTTGAGTGTAAAGAAGAACTACCGTCCTGTAACATACCACAACTGGAGGCATGGACTCAATGTGGCACAGGCGATGTTTACGATGATCTATGTACGTATGTCAAAAACAAAAGTCTGATTTATCACAGAAACTCTTTGGAGACAATTATTTTCATTGCTTAGGTCCTAGGTATGAATGAAATAATGTACAAATTCGAAAGTCGTGGATACGGGTGCCAATGCTCTGCATGGCTTTTATGAAACGATGCTACCAGAAGATGGTTTTATGAAATTATACTGTTGATGAATTGGGCAGTAGCACTTAGCACTTTAATGATGAGCGTGCACTAAAATGTATGTAACACTAATCCCTCTCGTCGTTTAAAGGGTTAAACAATTTATTAAGATTTTCATTATGTTTATTTGAGTCCTATAGGTGATAATTTACAAGAATAGTACTAATTGGTATGATATAATTCATTGACTTTTGTATTATGAGGTTTTTGAAGGTATTGCTTTGAATGGTTTGTTGATGGGTGAAGATTTCTGATTGTTTTGTCTAGACAGGAGAGATGTTGATATTCCTGCCTGAGCTGTCGAGATTTGCTCTTGTCGTTGCTTGTCTGTGCCATGACCTTGATCACAGAGGCACAAACAATGCCTTCCAGACTGAGTAAGAATCACTACTCAATACAGTACTGCCTAAGCTGAACATCTACATTTAAATAATACCATAAAAATTCTTATTTCCACTCCTGACTTATTTTGTTTAGTAGCCCAGTTAGCTACATTGGTTAGAGTGTAGTCTGCATCTCATGCGCCCCTGTGTGAGTGCATGTGGATCGCCTCCCAATGGTGGCTTATCTCAGAGATTTAATGACAGCAATCAGGGTCTGTACACGGCACCTTTTATGGTGTGGCACCCTTTCAAATGGGGTGCGGTGGTGAAGGATCTCACCCAACCAATTTGAAAAATGAGCTGGGTCGAGGCCATACGGTCGCTATGTAAAAACATGTGCATTTACATTATTTGTACAAATCCTTTCTCATGTAGTCAGTGCTCGAAATGGAAAATTTTACGAAACGGAACGCTAGTCAAAGATATGGGAGCATTCACGTTAATTTCATAGTATTTTCCACAATAATTCATTTGACGAACCGGAACGGAACGCTAATTCATTTGACGAACCGGAACGGCGTTCCAGTGCGTTCCGGTCCATTTCGAGCACTGCATGTAGTAGATGTAGTCATTGTGGTAGATGTAGTAGATGTAGTCTACATCTACTCATGTGGCAACAATTAGAGACTGGCATTTTAAAAATCCAAAAAAAATGCATGAATCATTTTACTAAAAATGCCATATTTGTGTTACTCTTTTATCATGAATATGAGCATTCGGGTGTGACGCTCGGCAGTGTAAACACCGAACATGGTGATCTCAGTGTGAATTAAGATACACCTTTTTGAATCTGTTAGATTGCCATGTTAGGCACTCTTATGAGGTTCTGAAAAGACGCTTTACATGTAGCCAGGTACATGCATGCATCATACGGTGAACTACACCTCTAAAACATAATTGCTTGTTTTTTGTCAGCTTCTTCTGCCACGTTTATGTGATACAACTGTAGCACTCAATATCTGTGCCATAATGGGGCCTTCACAAAAGCCAGTGTTTATTAGAGACCAGTGTTTAAACGTGGCCTACGTTTATTTGAACAAATCGTTTTACCTTCTCCCTCTAGCAACTGAGACCTATGTTTAATTGGGACAGGACAGTTTAAAAAAGTTTTTCTGTAATAGTGGTAATAGTAATTGGGAAACACCCGGGAGATTTCACTCCACCTAAGTTCATCGATGGCTATCCATTGCTTCACTGAAATTGCTCTCCACAGAACCTTTACCATCAAACATCTCACCACTGAAGACTAGCCATTCCAGAGCAAAGGTCCCTATTATTTTGGGTAATAAAATAGTACTATTAATTAAAACACTGTGTGGAACTATCACTTACCCAGTTCCAAAGAAATTGGCCACAAATGCATTGAAACTAAGTTGAAATAATAAGCAACTTTTGTAGCGCCGGTGTCTAATGTGTGAGACGTCAAAAGATTGCACACCAAAACCAAGCTGTTAACAGGTGAATTCTTTGAAGAAGATCAGTCTAATGTAACAGAGAGTTACCCTATAGTGGATAAAGCCAGTTGAAAAGGCAACCCTTGAGCTTAGAGTGAATAGCTCAGGACTGAGCAGAATGAACAATTGACTTAGCAAGTAGAAATATCTTGATTAGTGAATTGAAATTGTAATTTGAAGGTTAATTTTTTTACTGCTCAATGCTGCAAGTCCAATGACCAGGTTTTCAAATTTGTTTAGATTCGCTTTTGGCTGGGCATATGGCTTTTTTGTAAAAGTTTGTTTCCATCTGTATGCTTAATTATCTCACTAGGAACTTTAGGTATGTGTAATTGTGTTTAAAGTTTTGATTGTGTTTACATGTAATTAAAGAGTGGAACATCCTCTGGCGTTGCTGTACTGCACCTCCACACTCGAACATCACCACTTTGATCAGTGTGTCCTTCTTCTCAACAGTGAGGTTAGTCTTTTGCTTGTTATCATTTGGCATATATTTATATATTGAGATTTGAGACACATGGATATACATTTTGATTAAACTACTCAGACTGAGATTACAACATGTGCTAGCTACAATGTATCTGCAAATGTGCAAGGAGTTTCTTTCAGTTCAAACAAGCATACATTCTTTATGAATCATAGAAATGCTGGGTATGTGTGCATTGATTCTTATAGGCTATCTTACAGTCATTATGTAAAATTCAACTTACTGTTTCACCAGTTGCATGGTTAAACAAGGAATTGTCAGCGTTGTCTAATAAAATGAGATTCAATTGCAGTTGCTGTGGCATATGGTAAGTGACCTGTATAAATATGTGTTCACTTAGTTACAGTGGTTATGTAAAAGCATTTGTAATGTAAAGTACGTGGCTATTTGATGACTTCTGGTTTCCATTACATGTTTTTCGACTGGACTTCTTTGTATTGGATTACAATTGTTGACTACAGTTTCTTTTTGATGCTTTGTGTATGATGACAATGGTGCTACAGTAGTCTGAGTTACAAAGGACATTTATATAGCACCTTCTTAGAACCTCTTGAAGGATATATTGCAAGCCTCAGTGATGCTACAGTTCGGCACGAATGAAATTTCATCTGCTTATTAGAATCGTAATCTCGAGACTTCTACAGCGCCCAAAAAAAGTGGAATTGTGAGAACGAGTTTATTCAAAGGGGCTTGGTCAAAACAAAATTTTTAGGCATGTAGGTATGGGCGTCGACAGGAATTTTTCTGGGGGCACAACCGCACAAGTTTTCTGGGGGGCACAATTTTTCAAGGGAGGGGGGGTAAAATGAAAATGATGTTTCTGCATAGCTATTCATGAACACAGCACATGTGACAGCTTTAAAAATAAATAATGGTCAAGGACTTACCTAAATAATTAAGTTTTTTTGCATTGAAAATCATGCTGGAACTGTTGTAATAATCATAATAATCAAAAGATTTTATTTTTGTAAAATATTTGCAAAATCCAGGGGGGGGAAAGTGCTCCCTCTTTCGGGGCGAAAGAGGGAGCACCTCATGGAGATGCTCATGTATGTAGGGTCAAAATCGGTTCCAGGTCAAGATCCAAAGGGGCATGCAGGCAGACAGTCAGACGGCTATGAAAGATGTTTGAAGTAAAATGTGAGTTATGGGTAAATATTTAAAGTTAGATTCTTGGAAATTGATCAGATTTCGTTAATGTTTCTGTTATTCTGTTAGGGTACTGCCATCTTTCAGTCGCTGGCACATGACGATTACAAGCTGGTGCTCAATACTATCGAGCACGCCATTTTAGCTACAGATTTGGCTCTGTACTTCAAGTAGGTTCAGAGTCACTACTGACTTTCAGATGCACTCCTATAGAGATTTCTTGTTTCATTACATCTGTGTAAGGATTCTGCTTTCACTTCTTCTCTGTTTCTGTCAAATATGTTCCAGTTTCATAAGAAAATATAGCAGAATGACTTAGAAGAGTTTGATCATTCAACTGTATAATAGGGTATAAGTGATACTATGCCCTATTATGTGCCTTGATCTTGCATTCTGTAGGGCAGGATAGTAAAGTAATGCTCTCGTTTCCCATAAGGAACATAGCAAAGATGCTTGTATCCTTCATTTGGCCCTTGATCCGGCAATGGACAAATCCCTGATTGTGTTACTGTTTTTGGCTGGTACTAACAGGTAAGTGTCATCGGCATATTTCATCATACGGTTGTGACGATAGACTGTTTTGAGCTTTGATATGGCCACGATGAAGTACAGAGGGCCCAGACCGGACACCTGAACAATGTTGGCGTTGATGGTTGTAATATCCGAGACCATTCCGTTGTATTTTGTCCTATGGTTTCGGTTTGTCAGGAAAGTTACAATCCAGTTATGCACACATTCCGGAATGGGCAGCTCTGCCAGTTGCTCCATAAGATACGCATGTTGGATCATATCAAAATCCTTCGAAAAGTTGAGTGCTATCAAGTGTACATAATGGTCCTCGTTGAGGAGTTCCGCCAGGCCCTGGGTCAGGGCGACGATGGCAGCGGTGGTAGGTCCTGTGGGGCGGAACGCGTACTGATCCGAGAATTGCTGGTTTGTGCATGGTGTCATCAAGAAAGGTTAAAAGAAGCGGCGTGCTATGATCTTCTCCAGGAGCCTGCAGAGTATGGACGTAACCGAAATTGGTTGAAAGTCTGCAGCTTCGATAGGATGAGGGATCTTTGGCACCGGCGTTATTGTACTCGTCTTCCATTGCGAAGGGACGAAGGCATGATGTATAGCTTTGCAACGGGCTCTGCTAGTAGGTGCGCTGCTCTCTTGAGCAACCATGCCATCAAACCATCTGGACTGGTAGATGTGCTGCCAGTCGATGCCATCAATCTATAGGCAGTATAAGCATCTACATACTCCATTGGTTCGTCCATAACCGTTGTTTTAAGTTTTGGGATTTCACAATGATCGTCAGTTGATATGGCGCAGAAGTGCCGGTTCAATGACTCAGCTGTGATCTTACATCCCAAATGGGGAGTGCCCCCTCGGTCACCTCCTTGCAGCCGATTGACCTCCCTCCACATCTCCCGTGACCCTCAGGTCAACCTCAGGGCAACCTCAAGTGCAGTTGTATTATAGTACTCGATGATATGAATGCTATATTTTTCTAGTTAATATATATAGTCTTTGGTGAGATTGAGGCTAGGCTGTAATCACATGATGGACTTTATTGGTCTGTTTATAGGTCAGATTATTTCAAGATAGGTCAAGTATGTGTTTAGGTATGATACACATCAGACTTTGAGGAAGGTGAACTGTGATGTTTAAGGTTATACTTTTATAATAAAGTCAGCTAAACATTGTTCTCACGGCACTCACTTTAGGATACCCCTTGGTTGGGAGACTTTGAGATGATTTTACAGTTACAGTTAATAATATTTGTGTGATGTTATTTTCTCTGTAACTGACAGTATTGTGTGCAATATTTACCTTTTTCACATTAGGAAAAGGGCAAAATTTTTTGAACTTGCTGCAAAAAAGGATACGAACTGGAAGGAACCGGCAAAGAATGATTTACTCAGGTTGCCATCAATCTACCATTTCACACGTATATAAATGTTTCCTAATTATTTTGCTTAGCTGACAAATATTATTTAAGGGACCTTGTCAGTATTTAACTCAGAAGTGGACATTTAAAAAAAATTAGAGAAAGTGCATGTAATGGTCTTTGCTACAGCTTTAACACATTGACGATGAACTGCATTGGATTTCCAGTTGCTTTGAGCACACTCTTGTCATTAAAGTGTTAATGAATTGATCTGAACTGAGACAGTTTCCATGGTACAAATAAGAAAGACCATCACTTTATTTTATATGGTAAGCTCAGACAGTACTAATATGATCCTGTTGACAGTCATCCGATTCTAGAGAACTCACCTGCAAAGAAAGGTAGAGCATCCTTCCACTTATTAGAACTGTTTTGCTTGGTGAAGAGCATGAGCAGCCATTGTTTGCTGTTGCCACATTGTCATTTCGTCCAAAGTATCTGACTACGATCCTGTGACCTCTTTCAGGAGTTCCAACAAACAACCCAAGCAAAAATTGGTGATAAACAGAAATGTGTGATTGTCTTGCATTTACTAAACATTATCACGCTTGCTAGCTTTATGTAAATTGATATTATTATAATTTATTATTTGTTATTAATTGTTGCCTTTGCTAGAGAATCAAACACACAAATGGTAATGATGATGAAGGTGAAATATTGCTGGAGTCAGGAGCGCCTCTGAGTGGTTCTCTTGAAGAGGTGCTATATAAATCTATGAATGAGTGAATGAATGAATGAATTGCTGTGATGAACTGAATGAAAAGTTTCCATAATTGTCATAGGGCGATGATGATGACAGCCTGTGACGTTGCAGCCATCTGTAAGCCTTGGGAGATGCAGTACAAGACTGCTCATCTTGTTGCTAGTGAGTTCTTTGAGCAGGGCGATTTTGAACGACATCAGCTTGGCCTTGAACCCATCGTAAGTCAACCACAAGCAGACTGTCTTGTATCCCAGTAAAGTAGGCATCTAAGTTGAAAACCAAACCAATTTCTGCTAATGAATTAATGTATAATTGCTAATATTGATTTTAAAGGTAAATGCCCAAACGTGTAACCATTTTTGCAACAAGTATGATATATAACATGTATAAATTAAGAGATCTAATAATAATATTGTAGAGTAACATAAGTTATATAAAATACGTCAGTTGGTAGGTGCTTTGAATGATGTGTCAGTGTATTGTGGGGCGTGGTGGCTCAGTGGTAAGTTCGGCGCGGTGACCTGAGGGTTGCAGGTTCGAATCCCATTCTAGCTGCTGCATACGGACCTTGGGCAAGTCCTTTGCTCGTGGCGCTTCAGCGTGAAAACTCCGACACAGTATACCAATGCTGTAGTCAGGAGCGCCTCTGAGTAGTAGTAGACTTGAGGAGGCGCTATAGAAATATCCGAAATAAATAAAGAAAAATAAATAAATAAATAAAGTGTATATCTGTAGAAATAGTGATGGGTAGAATTATTTATATCTTGTGTCGATTTTAGGCACTGATGGATAGAAAGCGCCAGGATGAACTTCCAAAGATGCAGCTCGGATTCATCGATGCGGTCTGTCAACCAGTCTATAAGGTCAGCACTCGGGACTTTTCTTAATCAGCCTTACAAACATTTATACCTCTAAACTACTGTAGTGTGATCAACTCAAATACTTATCACTCCTGCTTTTATGTATGAGAAGCCTTACATAACACTGCTGCAAAGTAAATACTCGGAGCTGCTTTGCATAATTCCTTAGTTTAAATATATTTACTTATTTTATTTGTTATTGATTGGTATTGTGACCTGCTGGGAGAAATGGTATCAACACTAGGGTTGGTATTTACTGAGAAAATCCAAGCTTGAATGTGTTTGGTTTCATTTTTCATAACTTGGGTTTTGCTTTTTCTGCTTGATGTTTTACTTAGTAAATAATACTGGAAAATTGATATTTTATTATTAAGTAAAGTTTATTTATTTTGCACAGAGGATAAATAGGAAAAGATACCATAAATGGGGCTCACCATAATCTCTTCATTAATATTTTACTTACTTTCTTGTTTGAAGTATGTAAATTTTTAGAGCACAGAAGAAACTTTGCTGACTTGATATATTCAACAGATTGTTCTGAGTTACCTGCTGTTTTGAGTATAATTGAGTGTTTCTAACATTCAGTTGTAGATTTAAAGTATAGAATTAGTGGTTAATGGTAAAAAATTAGAGACATACTTTGTTAGTGATAGGTAATAACTGCTATTTGTGTTATTTTGGCACCATATGATGATGAATACCTATGTTTGGCAGGTGTAAATGAAGTGAAGATTTTTTATGACTACCTCAACCCAACCCTCTTTTTGTAGCTTTTCCAGTGAAGTTGCCCTTATCAAGATTCTGTATTTATGGCATGTCGATGTAGATATTAATATGATCAAAAATCAGGTGAAGATTGACAATTTTTTAATCACTTTTTTCCCTGAAAGGCAGGTCATAGATAAAGTGGCATGTTTGGACTTTCAGTTTGATAGAGTTTTGTGGATATATCGTGATAATAATTTGGCAAATATGTCCCAATAACATTAACAAACCTCAGGGGATATAGTCCAGAAGTAACAGATTTGCTGCCTCTCCAAGCAGGTCACATAATTATATTTAAATAATAATTGTTTGATGGGATTTTTTAATCTTTAAATATTGTTACTTAAAATAAGATTTTTATGTATTTACACATTCATGACTATTTACATGTGATGTGACTGATGCATAAGAAATCTAGTTGTATATTTCAACATGTATATATAGTTATTCATAATTACGAACAAAACCTCATTTTGGTGGAGAACTTTGGATACTTGCATTATTAACAAGGGTATGCGGACGTTTCGTCTCCGGACGATTCGTCACGGACGATTCATCTCAGGACGATTCGTCATGAGGACGTTTCGTCCCAGGACGATTCGTCAGAGGATTAAACTCAACTGCATAGTAGGCCCCTATAACAAGATTTAATGTGAGTTAAAGTGTGTACAAGAATATATCCACCCATAAACATTTTGTCTAATGGAATATTGGCTGATACTGTAAACTTTGCAGGAGGATTTAGCTGTACATTTTATCTGTGGTGACCTTTGAACTTTTTCACTGCAAGTTTTGTCTTGTCTTACCAACTCTTCATTCACTTCTTATAATGTCAGCTTTCAGCCAACCATGAAAGCCATCCATCATAATTATTATTGCTATTACTATTATTTTGATTAAAAAAACTTTTAACACGTGCAAGGTTATGGGGAAATGAGAATCTAAGCATAGGTAGACTATCGTTGGGTGAAATACAGCTAGATATTCAGATGTTTGAAAGCCAGTGAGAAATACTGAGTTTTGAGGCATGCTTTAAAGGAAGAAAGAGTTCAACTGTTCAAGCTTTGGAGAAATGTTGGCAGCAGGTTTCATTCTTTGGTGGCAGCTGTGTCAAATGCTTAAGAGCCCAGGACAGTTCTGCATTGTGACTCAGCCAAATCCAATACCTGGGCTATTGGGTGGCATGTAACTCATGTAAGGAGAGGCTAGTGGTTTAAGGTAGGTAGGAGTGTTCATTTTAAGGATTTTACAGGCCAGACATGCCAGTAACTTGTTTAAATCATATCCTGAATTTCTGCAGCATGCAGTTGACGAGTAGGGCTAAGGAGGCTGTACAAGGAACTGGCGCATAGCACCATATGAGTCAGATAAATATGGATGTGTTGAAATCTGTAGAATTCAAGATCCAAGATACCTGCAAAACTAGTGGGCATAATCAAGGCATGAACAGACAATGAGAAACAGCTATAGTTTGTGACATGTCTTTGGTAAGAGCTGACTTGTGACATATTGCCCCGATCTGACAGAAAAAGATTTGTGAAGCTTTGTAATGTGGGGTCGAAATGTGAGACTCTGTATTAAATGTCAGTCATAGCTAATAAGTGTTACTGGCTTCCTTTCTGAGCCTCTGCCTAAGGTGATTAAGAGTTCTCCCGCTTCTTACTTAACAACAGAGAATCCACAAATTTTAAAATGTCTTTTAGGCAAGTTGAACCCCATCCTTTGGCATTAGCATTACAGGTCATGAATTAGACAACTAGTTTGCTTCAAGTTATTTCTGAAATACTTAAAATGAACAACTGTTCGTTTCTATATTTGTCTTTTCATCTGTTTCTGTGTCCTTGTAGACGCTTTTCCAGGTCAGTCCTAAGATGGAGCCAATGATCAAAGGTTGTCTTGCCAACCGTGACAAATGGCAGGCCCTTGCCTCAGAATTGGAGCAAAAGGGTGGCAATGGCAAGTCTATACAACACTGACACATCTCATATCCAAAACACTTTCTTTCTGTTCTGCTTTCCAGGCACTTCAGTTAAAATTCTTAAACTGTCAACCCTGCATGGCTCAGACAAACTATTAAGGTTGGCAGAGTCACGTAAAACAGTTACCCTATCGAGTTAGTTTGTTAGCAGTTTATCTGTTTTTACAGCATTCTGAAAAATATAACTTTTTAGTGGTTATTTGTGTACAGCGGTGGTTTTCAACCGGGGTTCCGCGGAACCCAAGGGTTCTGTGGGCATCAGCCAGGGGTTCCGCCGCACTTCAATATAAAATTTAAAAACTGCAAACTGAATTCACAAAAGCATTAGCAATGTGCAGAATTCTCTACAGCTTTCAGTCATTCTTCCATGGCACGATCCTGTGTTAAAATAATTAACATTATTATGTGAATATATTGTTGCCTTTTATATGTAATTATAGTACAAACTAGCTGTCCTAACCCGTGAAAAATCACGGTATATATAAAAAACAATTATTATTGCAGTGATAACAATAACGTCATATTATAGGCCTATAGCCGTCGTCAAGACAACCGTCAAGACAACCGTCGCCAAGGCGGCAGTATAGTGACGTCACAATAGTGTTTGTTTACGGGACAGACAGACGTACAACGGTTATTATGTAAGTTGATGGCACTATGAATAATGAGTCTACTCCTGACTTGTAATTTGGAAAATAGGTATGCATCTAGATACATTTCCAAATGTTGTTCAGATAAAAGTGCCAAGAAATTTCATTGTTGATTTTGAACCCAATAATTATTTTCCTCAGTCTTTTGAGCAGTAGACCCAAGACTGGGTTAGAAACCCATCTGTAGGAGTTAACTCTCCTTTGGTCAGTCCACTTTGAAAGAGGAGAACTTGCTGAAATCGTGACTGATGGATCGCTCGACTTGGACTCGTTTTGGATATTGGTCGAAAACGAATATCCATCTATTGCTCAGAAAGATTTGCGAATTCTAATGCAGTTTTTGACTAGTCACCACCTGTACTCCTATAGGTGTTCAGATTTTCTGCAATGACTGCCATAAAAAAGCGAGAACGGCTCGTCTATTGAGGACGAATTATTACCAGTGTGTCTCTCTACGATTCGTCCAAGAATAAAACTATTACGCCGAAGCCATCAGGCACAAATTTTGCACTAAACTTGATGAAAGTTACTTGTAGCGCAGCATTTCTACAACACTGCTCCAGAATATTTTAATATTCTATCCATCTGTCTGAAATAGTTGCTGGCAAAATACAATAAAAATGCTGTTGTGTCATTTTTGTGCACTACACTTGAGTGCTAAAGTATGTATTTTGTGATGTGATATTATATAGCCTGTACCAGAAGTGCAAATAAATGATATTCAAAGTTTACAATTCTAAAATATAAATTTTATACCAACATTACAAGTTACAATTACATTTATTTCTTGAAATATTGGACGGATGAAATGCACCAAGTTCTGTGAGCAAAGGAGTGCTTTGTGTAAGATTGCATCAATACAAAAAGGTTGAAAACCACTGGTGTACAGGGTTGTCTGTTTGGACCCTACCTCCGTATCTGTATTTGGCAGTATCCTTCCAACCACTTTGCAGATGTTCCCACTCCAGGGGTGTACTAAGGTCTAGATTAGGCTAACCTGATGATCTTGTAGGGCTAACTGTGTAGTGGGGTACATTGATACTGATGCATCTAGCAAAGGGATCCTACTTAGGTTCACCCAGTACAGAATGTTGTTGCCAGACTGCAGTTGGTCTTAGGGGTCATCCATAAAGGACGTCCACAATTTTTATTTATTCCGGATATTTCTATAGCACCTCTCGAAGTCTACTACTACTCAAAGGCGCTCCCGACTACAGCATTTGATACTGTGCCAGAATTTTCACGCCGAAGCGCCACGAGCAATTGCGAGTGAAGGACTTGCCCAAGGTCCGTACGCAGCGGCTAGAGTGGGATTCGAACCTGCAACCCTCTGGTCACAAGGCGCCGAACTTGCCACTGAGCCACCACGCCCCACAATGAGGGGGGGAGGGAGGGGTCATCCTGCAATATGAAACCTGAACTGTCACTTAAACGTGCACAGGAACTGTGGAATAATTGTAAAAATAATGATGATGACATTAAGAATTGGCTTAGGGGTGCGGACGTCCGCAAGGGGGAGGGAGGGAGGGTAAGGTCAAATGCGGACAAATGAGGACAAGGGGGAAGGAGGGGTCCAAAGTGGGTCATATTTTGCAGACGTCCTTTATGGACCACCCCTTAACAGGCTACACCAAAATAAGTGTGTACCAAATTCAGATGCAGATGTTCACACTGGGCATAACCCCCTCCCTTGTTCGCATTTGTCCACATTTAGGTGACCCCTGCCCCTCCTCTGTGGACGTCCTTAATGGACAATCCCTACACGTCTATGCACATGCACCATTAGGCCTAGAGTAGCCTTCCTGTGAATCAGTTTCTTAGTGACCAGGTAAGTTACATGCTACCATCTTTTGTCAACAGTAAGACCTATCAAGGCTATCATGGCAGCACTTCTTTGCACCACTGAATGTCTAGAGCAGGCACTATATAAATGTTGCAGCACATGTAGATATATGGAAACTTTTGCTTGTTTCGTGCAACTAGAAATTTTGACAATTTACTAAATTGTCCTTTTTATTAAGCTACCTCTGGTGGTGCGCCTGTCCAGCCATCAGCAAATGTCAAGCCACCAACCGATACAAAGACTCCAACTGCCACCCAGCCACAGACCAATGAAACCGATTCAAGTCATTCAAGCAACAAAGAACCTGATGCCAAGACATCACCCCAAGACAAGTCTGAGACTCCACGTAAAAAACCTCGCTGCATTCTATCTTGACTGAACACATATGAACACCTTCTTTGTTCTTGAATGCAGGCATATGTTTGTCCCTCCTCAGTGGCTCCAAGTGGAGCGGGGTTACAAACAGTTTAGTTTTTTTTGCAAAGAAGGAACATGCTAATCAGTTTAAATGAATGAGTCAGAAAATGACCTGTGAATTCCCATTTGTTCCATCATTTTTTTATGCAAAAATGTATAAATATATCTCAATTTGCAGAAATATGCACACAAAAAACAACACTGTCAACCAATTTGACAAATGCAGACAGTTCAACATGTACAAATCCAACACAATCCTTAGTTGTATCAATGCAGCATGCATATAATCTGAAAATAATTGTCAGAATAATTTTAAAGTTTTCCTGATACAGTGTAGACCTGTTTGCATGTGGCTGTTGGGAGCCAAAGTCACCATGACCGCGTGGTAATGGACCTTGGGTTAAGAGGGCCATACTGAAATACTGGTAGTGTATGATTTTTGTAAGTCTCCGTGTACAGCTAGAAAGCTCAAAGACTGCTGTCTGGTGTGAAGGCACTTGCTCATTAAGAAAGGTTGAGGAGCTTTTGTCATAGGGATTAATAGGCAAGCCATTTCAAGAATGGCTGAAAGTTTGTCGTGCTCTTAATTGAATTTATTCCATGCCAGTTTATTTATAGGCATCCTTGAAAAACGGAAACAACGAAAGACTGTGCTGTAATTGAATGTATGTATGGAACATGCTACTGATGCAGTGGTTCCTGTTCGAATGATGTGGTAAGCCATGGATGGTCTTTCTTTGTGGATGGCCTCTAATCGGCTCCTCCTAAACTCTGCTAAGACCAGCAGGTATAGACCTGCACCTGCTAACTCTCATTTTTCCTGAGGTCACTTTCTTGCTTTACTGTTCGAGAGCTTGGTGTCACTCTGGACCAGGAGCTCAGTTCTCACAGCCCGTCAGTCTGGTCACTCGAAGCTACTTTCAGCTTCAAGTTGTTTCTCGTTCGCTCATTCATGATGCCGCTGTGGTTCTTGTCCATGCCTTCATCACTAGCAGAATTGACCATTGTTGCTTGATTCTTGTCAGTCTCTCACTTGGAATAATAGGGCATCTGGATCGGGTTCTACACTCAGCTGCTTGCCTCATTAAGCGTATCCCTAGGTATGCCTCTGTCTCTGCTTATATGCAGGACGTCTTACACTGGTTTCCTGCCTCCCAGCACATCTCCAACAGGATTGGTGCACTAGTTTTTCGTTTCCTTCTTAGTTGTTGGTCCCTCCACCTGGAATGGACTTTCGCCAGAGCTGCGTTTATTGCCTCCGAACAATATACCTGCATTATATAAGTCATTTAAGCCTTTTTTTAGCTATGGCTGGGTTGGGAGCGCTTCTGAATAGGGAGGGGTGCCATACAAATTCTCAGAATGAATGATTGAAATGAATGAATGTAACATAGGCAAAAACTGAGCATTTCTCTAGTACTTTTAAGGATCCCTCAAAAAGGTGCTGAAACATGGCCAACCGAACAGTATAAAGAAGGTGCATTTTAATGCAGACTGATGTGTTTGGAGCCAATTCTGCCAGAACAGTATGAATTTTTCAGTGAAAGATTGGTCCAGAAAGTGTATAATGCATGAGAAATCACAATGCGTCTACTGTCAAAGTGTGGGACCAGCAGGTCTACATGAGCTCAAGAATAGACATAGACCCTTGCTGAACTTGGTATGCTAAAGAACACAGCAGATAGTCTCGTCTAATCCAATTACTTCTTAATGCACTTATATAATAACACACAAACTACACATTTTATGAGACGTCAAACCCTAATTTGATACAGTCCAAACAAATAAGGCAGCCCATATGGAAACACATAATAGATTGATAGATTCAGCAGTTCCTTAAGCTAGCTCTGGGGCAGCCATGGGTGTGAAGTGTTAGCGACTTTTTCTTAGCCTCAGCATATGAGAGAGGGTGATGGCTAGTCGTCTCCCTCACCAACTCTTCTTCCCCCTCACAGTGTGCGGTCAATGTACTGATAGCCGAGTTTCCTAAGGGGTGCTGGTGGAGCAGAAATCTCAACAAATTTATGCCCTGGTGGGGATTTGAACGCCTGACCTCTCAGCTGACAGTCCGTCATGCTAACCACGAGACTATCGCACACCTTGGAACACATAATACCAGATGGAACAAGTAATACCAGATAAAACTTTTATTGCAGAGGTAGTTTACTGGCTCCATTTTGCATCTGAAATTTTGCAATACTGCTATAATACATAGTTTAAATATATGGCTTTACCAGTATCCACATTATAAAAAAAGAAATTTAATGAGAAAATCAAGCAATATCTCACGAAATACTCCAAGCTAATTTTCAGAATCTCTGAACATTGATTACATTGCATAACGTTCTGGCCTATACAACTCTTCCATAGATAACAAACATTAGATTTCAAACGGGATAAAATGTTCACATATGTTAAACACAGAACTGATGCATAGGACTTTTTCTGGCACACGTACTATTGGACCCAGGTGGGTCTTGCATCAAGATCCAAGTGCTTGCTGATAAAATTTCTGTGATATGCTGGTCAAAATTTACATACAGTATTAATTAGTCTTGTCATAAATATATTGGATTGCACATAGGCCTACGCATTAACATCTTGCTTTATCTACAGAAAAACACAACCATAGAACAAATACCTTTACCAATCAAATAATTTGTGGAAGGTGACCTGATAAACTGAGTTTATATGCTCGATATATCAACAATGGGGAATACTAAATTTGCTAGACACAGAAATCCTAGCACACAACACTGGTGAATGCAAGTACATTGGTACAATGAACAAAAACTTTTAGCCATAGTTTATAGAATTGTGATAGTAAGCCTAGACTGAAACTTGTAAGACAGATGCATAATTTATGTCATGGCAATGATTCGTTCGTTGTTGAAATCAGTTTGTAGTGCATCTTTCAACATCTATCCAATTTTTGCCAGGAAACAAATGATCTACATAACTCCAATTGTTAAAATTCCTAAGAAAATTGTTTTCCACAATGAAAATACGCTCTACAAAATGTCAGTACTTGTAAATCCACTACAGAGGATGCAGTATCCTCTTTTTAGCATCGTCGTGCATCGTTACTTGAATGTTAATTAAAAATACTAGTTTAAACAGGCATCACTGCAAAGTTCAATTTTAACAATCATTCTACAATTTAATAATACGGAATGCATTGAAGAAGTCCCCCTAGTTGTTACAGTGACAAAAACTGAAAATAAATTTCCTTACAAAAATAGGATTTATCAGTCCTTAACTATACAACATCATCAACTTCTATTTCTTTATTACTGAACCTTTGGGCTTACTTGGACCCTTCAGCCACATTGCTATGGTGAGAATCTAGGTTCATGAAGTGTTTGTTGCACCTCACAGTCAGTAGGGTAATATCACCCAGTTGAAAGTTAAAAAGTCTGTACTGCGAAAGATTCAGCAATTCGTGATGTGTCCATCACAACACTAGGTTACTGAATGGGATTTAATGCTTAAATATTCATAAGTGCTACATCACCTATAGTATTGGGAACACAATTTCTTTTGAATTCAATTAATTACTTTGAAATAGAAGAAACTGCTACAATTCAACAACCACGTTCAAAATCAAAATGCAACCTGAAATAACATTCAACTGCAGAAAAATGTTCTTCCTTAAAACAAGTTTTCTTCCAAATTAGCAAATATTCAGTAAGTTGGTACATACTACACAATCAGATATTCAAAAGCATTAAAACATCAACCGACTTTAGCCACTGTCAGATCAAATACGTTGTGAATACAAGAAATTCCCATTTCCACAGTCAAAGCCTAGACTTTCAGATTCTGAATCACACCACCTACAGTCATCAAATCATTTGTTTGCCAGCTTGTGATAAAAAAATTTACACAGTCAAGCGACAGACCATAACCAACTATGGGCAAGTTATTTACATGTAATTGTCTCTATCAATAATGAAGTAGACAGCAGTAAATTGTGACTGTTAAGCAGCTGTGCAGAAATTTTGGCTTCATGTCTCGTATGGAAAGCCCAACAACACAAGCCATTCCAGCAACATGGTACAGTGTTTTGCTTTACCTATGATGTACCATCTCCAAGTATGAATCTCATTTTGCCTTTTTCAGTGTATGCAGAGCTTTTCATTCATACAAGTCCCCATGCAAATTTGCTCTGTTATAAAGAAATATGTACTAGCTCTTTGTTGACGATTATCTAGACATGAGATTTTGGGTCAAGAAAACTTATGCAGAGGTGATGATCACGAATATCACCCCAGCCTCCATTTGGTTTCGGCAATTTGCGGGGGATAGTTGGATATCCACCAACATAGATCCTGTGTGGAAACAGATAATCGGCATTGTCCTTCAGCAGGTTTTCTATGTGGGACACTCGGTCCAGTGGATTGCAGTTGGCACCCTTGGCATGGAGTCCACTAAGAACACAAAAAAGCAGTTCAACTTTGAACAGTACAGAAAGAAATATGAGAGTGTAAAAACAGATAATCAAACAATTATAACAACACTTAAATAAAATATTCGTGAAGAAAATTAACAACTGAACCAAAACTATTTCACTTTAAACAAAAATCATCTAAACTGTTGGCTTTCAGTGTTGTCTTCAATGGGTGATAAACAGATTACGAGTACAGCACAATTATTAATTTTCTGGAAAAGCCTCTTCCTAGTGATGCGCTGCTCTAGTTCTGCTTGTCATTCGGTTCCCCTTGACTAATTGGTTTTTCAGTCAGTATTTACCTCAATATTCAACAGCTGTTTAACATTAGTAGTTAATTAATAGTAATTATTAATAGTAAGTAATTAACAGTAAGTAATTAATAGTAGTTTAACATTTCCTAGTTAAAATTTTTCATGCTTAATATTGCTTTGTTCTTGCATGTCGCATGCCAAGCGATAATAGGAATACTCGATGACCATCCAGCTGAATGCCCTCTAAGCAGTCACGAAACCCAGTGGTGTTTGTAGTCATTATCTTGCAAAAGACAACTTCACCTTTGTGATGGAGCAGTCCATCATCATGGTCTGCAAGACAATCCCTGCCCCGGGTCTGATTGCCCATCCTTGGCCATGCCATCAGTCGCATGGGACGTATTATGTCGAAAAAGAGAGTGGCCCAGCTTAACACCATGAATACTAATCAGGAGGCTCAACAACTGCTTCAAGACCTACTAATACATCAAGAGGTTGGCCAACCACTTCTCAAATACATACCTACGGGTGCGAGATAGCCTTTGCAATCTCTAACAAATATGCTCCATTTGATTTATAATGACACAGGTTTTTACGGTGATTTCAGAGTAGGTTTCTTGAAAAATACTTAAGACTTGAAGCAGCATGCAAACAAAATTACTAGCATTACACTTAGTGATCAAATGATGCCAATTAATGACACAATACCTTTAAAAATTTGGGAAAACAAAACTGTTGCCCGAAGTAAAAATGTTGCACAACAAAGTTGCTTTGTTTTAATATAATGCACTGCATAACAAAGATCTACAGCAACTCTACAAATGAGTAATCCATCTTATAACTTACTACATTACAATTAGTTATTAGTTGGAACATAAGGTTTTGCAAGTGCTTTTAGAAGGTACTTAATAGGCGCTGTATTAAGTATCTAGATACATACATAGTATGTATGTTACACACATACACAAGCTACTTTATATACATACCATTCACCAATGTGATATATTCTGGGTGATTTCATGACCATAACTTTAAACTTTGAAGTGGTGCATGAAGTTGCAATATTATTGATTGACCAATCCCAATTATAGTCGTCGTACCGACAGAATACCTACAATGCACAATTTAATTTATAAAATCCACAAAGATGTCTTAGGATCGAACAAGATCTAATAAATAGATGTTCAAAGCACTTCAGATCACTAAAGAAGCCTTAAACTATCATTTTCCTTGGTAAACCAAATATTAGTATTTGGTTCATACCCTATCATCCAAGTAGAAACTTCTTCAACTAAAAGATGTCAGATGGTAATCGTCGCCAATGCTTTGGCCTTTCACGGCTATAGATAAATTCAGTTCCTAGTATGTCAAACGAACATCAACATTTCATTTCAAGTGACGTAACATAGGGCAACGTTAACCTTTTGGCAAACTGCTGATATAAATTTAGCACATTTATCAACAAAACCTTTTTCTCTTTCTCCAAGGATTATCATTAACAACAGCACACAATAAATATATAAGAAATTATAATCACCACTGCTAGTAAAATGTAGTGTTGGTTTCCTCACCTCACCACACTGTTTAATTTCATTCCACAGTTTACGGGTCAGCGACATCCCCATGTTGTGTTTTGATGACAGAAAAGGTATGACATCTACCTGTTTAACAACCAAAACTAAGGATAATCAGAAAAACCCAGCTACATAAGGTAATTACACTAAGAAAGATTCACCATTTCAAGTTTTCTTCGACAATGAAGTCCTCACATTTTTATACTTATTCACACACTTAATTATTAATTCGCACACAGTCAATTAATACTCATTGTCCTCTATTAATCAATGAACAATACATTAGTAGCAAATGTACCTGAGCAGAAAGAATACCATACGCTGGCTTCTTGTCGTAATTTCCAAGAGTCATAATGTTACAGTCAGTGCAAACTCTAAGTAGTACAAAAAACACTGCATTTACTAATATTATATCACAATAAATTTGAACAAGCTTTCAAGAGGTATATTTAACATAATAATAAAATTGCACTACTGCATCATTTAACAGAACATTAATCAAACACCAATGTAGAATTATGCCTAAATGTGCTACAAATACTTTTAGTGATACACTAGATTATATTACACATCAAGCTAATGGCACACTGCAATATTTTGATCAAGTCATGTCAGTGATCTATTAAGGCATACTACTATAACATCTACCTGTCTCTAGAAATGCAGACTTGTCTAGTAAAAGCTGCTCAATCACACACGTGTATCTAGTTTGGAGCTGCTGTTAGTAAGGCAATGTCTGCAACTCTGCATGTATGTTTGTTGTTTCTGAACACTTACATAGCACTGCAAAAGAATTCTCATATGTGAAAAGAATCTCTCAAAAGCACTTACTATTTACTTACTCACAAGCAATATTGGGACTGCTGATCAAAAGAAGTAGGATAGTAAAATAACACCTGCATGTATATATATATTGCAACTTTCTACACCGCTCAGAATTGATGAGAATCTCTCAGAAGCACTGGCAATTAAATCATTCCTGCTGCCACCTCACCGAAACATATTCAGCATGCAATATGCAGATCTTCCAACTGAAGTAAGAAAACAAGAATACTGCTCCACATCATCTCAGTTTACAAACCGACTGTTGTTCAGTCAATTCATAATTACACTGACAGGACCTTAACCCTTTAATGACAAGAGGGATTAGTTTTCCATATATTTTAGTACACGCTCGTCGTTAAAGTGTTAAACATCAATATGACTACAAAGTGACTATCAATTTCAACAGAATCACGACTCCTGAGGGCCAGCCTGAAGGCTTGTACATTTCCATGCAGCCATTTGATTACTTTCAGTGAATAAGTTAACTCTTGTATGCAGAGTGTTGGTTAGATTTTCGGAGTGAGGGCCGAGTAGTGGACTCAGAAGTTGTGTATGGGTTATCAAGCAAACCTGGTCCTACTTTTCTTCAATCACAAATTTTTCACGCAGGCCTCCAACACTTTAGCCAAAAGCCAAACTTAGGCAAACCAACAATTTTAATATTTCAAGTCACATCTGAAAGGGACCAAAGCATCTCTGCTCCAGATTAACAGTGGGAATGCCATGGCACCCGCACTCTGTGCCAACCCCCACACTTGTATGTGCCACACAAGCCAACTGGATGGCAGAAGTTTCACATGACCTTCTTGACGGACACCCATGAACTATAGCAATTCAGTCAACTCTTACAACTATAAAGTCCTTAACCATCTCGCTAGGCTCTATCAGTTTGGTTGAAGCAAGTAATGTACCTTGCTCTCAGTCGATTCATCATCAAGAGAATGGGAACAAAATCCTCTACGAGGTAGTGGTCTTCTTCAATAAACAGGACAGGACCTTCAAAGTTCCGTGTTGCATCCAGATAATCAAAGACGTGGTTGATCTATAATATGGTCAAAGACAACTTGTGTAATTAGAATGTTCGTTATGGCAAATTGTTACAAGCCTTTCTACAACCAAGTATGTTGGGCATTATCCATATATAGGCATCTGATATGTGTATCATTGATCACTGTCCTGTACTCTATTATACAGATTCTACAGAATTTCTGGGATTTTTCATGAAACCCTGGAATTTGAACCATGATTTTAACCTCCGCCAAAGACTTCCCTGTATATATTTTCTACTCTTGTATGTATAAGGCATCAACCGGGGGCATCAAAGTATAGTTACAGATCTAAAATGACTTCTACAAACTCAGTCTGTCAACCCAGAGAACTATGCAAACACTCATCTTGAGGAAGTATTGCAAATTAACTTCTGATGCAATAATTATATTGATGCAGTCACTATACTAGCTGCAACAACCACGCCTGCATTTAAGGTGGCCTTATGTAGAAGGTTCAAACCCAAAAACTTCTTTTGGATTTTACATTTTACACACCCTCAACAGATTTTACACTAGTTTTGGGTAGAAAATCTTCTTTGCCTTCAGACTCGGATAAGTCCCTCGCTGGGGATGGGTCAGCCACTCGGATCCTCTGTCTTCATACCGCTCGATCTCTGGTGTCTTCTTTTTTCAGGCCGAGAAGCCTGAGGTCCTGCTGAACCATGTCCATCCATCTCTTCCTCTGGCGTCCTTGGCTTCGGTGTCCATGCACCTCCGCTTTCATGATTCAAGTTTTGGGTAGAAAATCCCTTTCAACAAATGTTAGTAAACCCAACCCAAGAAAACTAGGCCTGGCCTTGCAATATTAAATTGTAAATTTTTATAGTTTCAAGCTTTTCACACAGACTGCCTACTAAACCCCTCCAACATTTTTTCTGCAAATGGCCCTGAAGAACAACATAAGAGCCTCAATAGCCTTCATCTTCAACACGGTTCTAACATCCATCATAGCAAATTCTGGAACCCTCTGTGCAAGGTGTGATTTAACAGATGGAACAATTGTCTCTCACTTAAGTGCTTTCCCCAAATTATGATTCTCCTCACAGGTTCCCACCACTGTCACCAACCACAAATCACACTCTGTCTCTCTGTAGCACTCAGTTTTAAAACACAGTTAATTAATGAAGTAAAAATCACAGTAGTTATGCAAATAAATGGGTTACATTTCGTATAATTCAGCTAGAGAATTTGGTAACAAAAACAGTGACAAAAATATTTTAAAGCTTATCACTTGGAATCTCACTCTTACAATTGTCTGCTTAATGCACCCACCTTCCAGAACCAGTGGTGCTTTGTCTGGCAGTACTTGGCTTCCCGGTAGTGACCATAGCGATCGGGAAAGTCCTTATTTGTACAGTTGCGTTCCATGGCTCTATCAACAAAACATTCATCACCGTCAGCAAACAGAAGGGTAAGATGCCACGTGCTGCAACATATTCAAGCAGTCATTAAAGTGACTGTTTTCAATGCACCTTAGCTTTTGTACACAATGAACGCAAGTCATACATGACCCATACTCTGAATGTGCAGTCAACTGTTAACTCTATATGGGACTCAGTTAGTTAGGCTGTGTGCATATGTGTGTGATAGCTCACTACTAGTACTGAACTTTTCACTTGTCTAAACAGAGCTTGTTTACAGATGAGCTTGGTATTCTAAACTTGAACACCACTTAGGATAGCAAACATAGCACTTATGAACAGTACATAAAAGGCTTTATATCACATGTTTAGATACATAAATAAATACATAGACATACATACATACATACATATGCACTGTGTACATGATAGTGAAACAAGATAGGCCAAAGCTTGCCACTAACACTCTTGACAGCAACACCCAGACTGTCCTGACTGCAGGGCTGTTTTGGTGGGTAAGCCTTCCCTTGCAGGCACCAGACTGAAACTTTCTAAATACCCTTGTTAACACCGGTTTTCAAAATCTTTAGCTATTGATCTATTAATTTAATTAATGGAAAAACAATTTCACAGTTTAGGAAAGAGTTTGAACAGCAATACAATAAAAAAAGACACATTTAAAACATCAATACCTTCTAAGCTTGCTACTAGTCATCTAGACCATCATCAAGTACAAACTGTTAGAAGGAACCAACAGAAATGTAAATCCAAATATAAGGTGCAATGTATCTAGAAGTGCATCCAATTTATTCTTATAATTACAATGTGTAAACGATTTTACCAGTATTAATGACGAAAATGAAAATTTTAACTAATACGAATGTGGTATCAAATTGAGACCTACTGTTCTCGGGTTACATTTCGCGGACAGTCGCGTGGGTCTTCGCCAGGAAAAACAGTCTGATGAAGTTGCATCGAGAATGGGTAGTAGATCTGCATGATCTATCAACAACAACACATTCCCTATTCCAGCATCTCCGATTAGTTCTCCGCACAGTGCTTCATACATTTACAATTACAATATATCAACAATAAAAAAAAAACAAAGCAGTTAGCTTTGATATGGGCACAGGGTCTGGGATTACACAGAATAGAAAACCTTGCAATTATAGAACTAGCATCATCTATGCAACTTGAAAGAAAGGAATTTGTCAAATGATCCTAGACAAAACAATACATAACATTATCTGTGCAACGTTGCACAATATGTAACACCTGTGCCAGGTCATGGATTTAAATCAAAAGGTTTGTTGTTTAATTGACAAGATGATGCTGATGCAACACGACGTGTCAGAGATTTCCTATATTGATGGAATGCACCTGCTACATTGCACATAAGAAGAAAGACCCTTTAACTGAATTTTTTACTATGCAGAATGCATCACATATTGCCTTAACATATTTTCTGGGAAAGGTAACTCAATCAACAACCAATTGCACATCTAAACATGGTCCTGGAGTTAAAAGATCTTCCAACTTTCATGCCAACATGACAATTCAAAGCATATGTAATGTTTTGCTATAGTTACATGGTTTCACCAACTTTTCAAAATTTAATTGATGCTCTTGGGATTTGAACCTTCAAGGCAGAGATGATAGGTTGCATGTTGCAATCATTCATTTCTGGTGAATAGTCACAGCTCACCACTGGCCAGCTCGTTTTCACAGTTGCAGGTCCCACTAGTTGGAACCCAACAACTCCTCAATTTGAAACTTTCTTACTGATTCCATCTTTCACTTTAAACTGAAAACTTACCTCTTTCAGTCAGTTTATGGTTGCCTGGCTTCAAAGGGCACATTTGAACAGTAAACAAAGACAACTGTATTGTGTTGTATTGGAATGCATTCACTAATCACCCATCAGGCCACTTAAGAAGTAACTCACGTTGCCATAAAATTTCAAAATCTATAGCTTTTTGGTTCAAGCCGCTCAAAAAGCATCAAAACATTTTTAAACCAAACAACCAACCAGAAGCTCTTTAGAAAATCTGAGAAAATCTTACAGGACAGAAATCAATTGATGTCACAATCTTGTTCAGTTCATCGGAGTAGAAGTCATGACTAAATATCACCAAAGTCTTCTCAATATTTCTTGCTCTGCTCAGCGATCTCACTAAGTGACGCAGATAGCCAGGCCGATTGTGGACCTGGACAACGATCACAATCGTTGACTCGCTAACCACCAGATCGAACCGATCAAGATTGCGAATGAGTTGCTCACGGTTTTTCTCCCAGATGGTATTTTGAACATCGGACACGGTCAAGTTTCCAGGCAGGTCAGCCGGTCGACTTCCATTTCCCACTTTGTCATTTTTGTGGTATAACTGATCCATCATCCGTCTTTCTATTTCCTCTCGATCCCACTGAAAATGATCCTCCGCATTTGCATCAGAGTCCTCAAGATGTGACTCAACATTCTCGTAGCTGTTAGCATCCTGATTCCGGTAAATCTCAATATCATCATCGTCACTTCGCAGCAGGAAATTTAGGCTGGTTACTAGGAAGCTCAGAGTGGATAACATAAAAACTGCCTTCAAGACACGATATGGACTGGTCCGCATTCTGTCGCTTAGTCAACTCTTGAAAAGGAAAAGAAAAACAAGAGTTCTGCACAAAACTTATATTTTGTTGTGAACAATTTTGTTCTATGAACAATTTTATTCTGTGAACAGGGTAATGAAAAAACAGAAGACATATTAAGCAGCACATTTTGTGCTAATAGGTTTGCAGTTCATTTCATGTACAGTTCAACAACTATTTAAATAATAATAATAATAATAATAATAATCTTTATTAATTCAAACTGACAAGTACGCAGTAAGATTACATTGAAACATGACAGTACAATCAAGATCTTAATTAAACACACGGTTTGGCAGCCATGGAAGGCGCCGCCATAGAGGGGGTTACAGGTATCGAACCGCGATCTAATGCTCTCCTGGCCATGAGTGTTACCATTACTCTATTCCCCCTCCCCAAAGTTTACCTCCTTCAACCAGGCTTGGGACTGGGACTACCAAAGTACGAGCTTTGGCAGAGTTTCCAATGGTGAACAAAATGGCTGGTACTAGCAGAATCTGCTGATAATAATGTCGTATTATGCAACTTTCACACCAAAAAGTACATTTATTATTCTATGAAAGTCTGCTAAAGGTATGTGATTTGTGGTTGGCAGCACGGGCAGCAAAAGACTTATGGCAAAGTATGTAAAAGTAAAGCTCCAATGTGGTATAGTGGAAAGTAAGGAAGGTGTTCGCATTCCGCTTTTTGACCTTTAAGTGAGGAACGGACAATCCCAAGGTCCTGGACACGGTGCCAGTATATTGCAGTACCAATGCACTTGCTGCTTACTCCCCAAATTATTCTGGTACCAAATTATAGTGCTTGGTGACAGAGGAGAGTGTGTGCTAATAAAATGCTTACATTGCTTAGGGTTGTTACATAATGTCTGCTCAACAGGGTCAAACCTATATTTATTACACCTCAGGTCAAGCACGCTACTTAAGCAGCCCCATTGGATGGTGTAAATGTGTATCAAAACTGGCGAAACTGTATCTTCTCTGCGAAACACCTTTCCTTATAAATAAGATTGTAACATAGACAAACTGATTACAACATAAGCAATATAATCGATGGGCATGCACAACTACTGGGCCAGTTACTTAAAAGTGCTTAGAACTCGCTTCCCATGCGACTCTTGCATGCGGATGGCGGTTTGCATATCGATGATGGCCATTTCAGAGATTTAAATCTCAGGCTAGCGCAGCACCTTTCCCTTATAAATAAGATCGTAACATAGACAAACTGATTACAACATAAGCAATATAATCGATGGCCCGATGGGCATGCACAACTACTGGGCCAGTTACTTAAAAGTGCTTAGAACTCGCTTCCCATGCGACTCTTGCATGCGGATGGCGGTTTGCATATCGATGATGGCGATTTCAGAGAATTAAATCTGAGGCTAGCACAGTCCATACATGGCCCTTAAATGGTGTTGCACCCAATAAAATGGACAGCAGTGGTGAAGAACTTCACCCAATCAATTCATTGATAAATGAGCAGAGTTGAAGCCATACGGTCGCTACAGAAAAAAAATTTATATTTACATTTACAACTACATATAACTAAAAATAATCGCTAGAATTTCATTATTTGCTATGTGGGCGTGGTGTTACAATCGTTCATAGAGGTTTTTGACGCTGGAAGTTTTCAACTGAACTGATAAACGAAAGGTTGGGACAAACAATTAAAGTTAAGTCTTAAGGACAGTCGTAATGTCATTTCTCGAACCCTCTATAGATAAGAACGCTTACTGACTCAGTTTCCATTTCGGGTTGTATCTCCTGAACCAATTAGTTGATTGGGTGAGTAAACTACCAACCCGCCGCGACTGATGTACCAAAATGTTTACCTCCAACACCAAACACAGAACACTAAACCACCAGCTATCGCTACCTGGCCACGAAGCGCGATCAATTTACAATTGCATACAGCCAAATTACACGCAGTCTTTAACAATAAAATATATTACACTAATATCATACGACTCTATAATTTTGTAATTCTATTTCAAAATGTAATAGCTTATCTCTTACATTTCGAAGACATTATTCTTTGTAAATTGCATAGATATATAATATTATATCTATGGTAAAATTACGTCCTCGTGAACTAATAGCCCATTGGGCTTGCAAAGTATTAAAGTTAAGAGCAGGGAACCAGCCTATTAACGAGCGCTGCATCATTTCAGAGGGGTTGTCCAGATAATCGTAATCGTAATCGTAATCTCCGGATTTCTACAACGCCCAAAAAAGCGAAGTCGCGGGAACCAGCTTATTCACAGGCGCTTAGACAAATCAAAATCGATAGACATGAGGGGGGGTCGACCGTCGAATTGGTTCCTGGTCAAGATCTAAAGGAGTCAGTCAGGAAGACAGAAAGACGGCTAAGGTGGGTGGTGTTTGGGGTTTAGACGGCGAGGGGGTAGACAGAGGAGGAGGAATCGGGATAGGATTTGTGAAAGAGCAGTGTTTTCAGTTTTGAGTGAAAGACCTGTGGAGATATAACAAGTGGCGAGGTTTTAGTGAGTTCGTAGGATATGGATCTGAAATTTCTCGCAGTACTGGTGGGAGTTTGTTCCAGAGGGGTGGGACAGCTATGGCTATGGAGCGATTCGCAAATTTTAGTGATGAGGTGACAGAAAGCAAACGTCACAACCTAACTTCGACAATAAAAAAGAGAGTGAAACGCTTCCCTACGGCATGGCCAACGAAGTGGATATAAATTTCAACACACAACCCTAGAGACAATAAAGACGGAACTAGACTAAAAAAAGCGACGACCAGGCGGTGGCGGCGGCAGTGACGACTAAGCTGGAAGATGGAAATATAAGGGCAGCTGTGAGAATTTTGTGCTCAAGCGACAAACCGGCGAGGGCAGACCACGAAACCCTAGAAGAACTGCGCCGGAAACATCCTGAGCCTCCCAGCGACAGACCGTTCAGATGGCCGGAACCCCGATCTACGCCTCTAGAGGTCACGGAGGAGCAGGTGAGGGGCCACATGCGATCTTTCCCCGCAGGATCCTCAGGAGGGCCGGATGGCCTCCGACCCCAGCACCTCGTAGACCTGGTTAGATGCGCGGAAATCGCAGGAGAACTTACATCAGCCATCACTGTCTTGGTTAACCTACTTCTGACCAGAGTATGCTCAGAACGAATTAGACCAATCTTATTCGGAGGAACACTAATGGCACTACGCAAGAAAACGGGAGGACTGAGACCGATCGTAATAGGTTACTACTGGCGCAGACTAACATCAAAATGCGCTAACGCCCACGCACTCCCAAAGGCGGCGGCATACCTAGCACCGAGGCAGGTCGGGGTGGCTGTACCGGAAGGAGCGGAAGCAGCTGTACACGTGGCCAGAAGATTCTTGGAACATATGCCCGCAGATTCGGTCCTTGTAAAACTGGACTTCCGGAATGCATTTAACAGCCTTTACAGAGACCTCATGCTTTCGGCACTGGATGGACTCGCACCGGAAATAACCCCATACAGCCGACTATACCTAATGAAGAATCGACGATTCTACAGTTCGGGAATTACACGCTATTATCACAAGAAGTCGGCCCACAACAGGGCGACCCTCTCGGGCCGCTACTGTTCTGTCTTCCGCTGCAGCCAGTTCTACAGAAGCTGTCATCGCCTTTGACGCTCGGCTACCTGGATGACGTGTCTCTGGGAGGAAGAACGACCGTTGTAGTCGAGGACATAAAGATGCTGGAAGAAGAGAGCGAAAGAATAGGATTTAAACTCAAGTACCGTACGCAAAATTCGAATGCATCACACACGCTAACGAGCCTACCGAACATCCGATTCTGCAACAATTAGTAACCGTAATGTTACCGTATCACCGAGAGCGGCTTGCTTGCTGGGACGCGATAACAGCAAGCCTAGAATCCAGATGCTCAGAGCTGGAGCTAGCAATCTCTAGACTTGAAAATATCGCCAAACACTATGCAATAGTACTTTTAAGAAGACCAGTGTGCTATCAGAAGCTGTTGCACACATTAAGAAGCTGCCCCTGTATCGGACATGTGATACTTGAAAGGTACGACAACCTACAGAGAGAAGTCCTAAGCTCAATCCTCAATCTCAATATGACCGACAACCAATGGCTCCAAGCGTCTCTACCAGTTAAGACCGGAGGACTGGGCATACGTCAGGTGACCTCGCTTGCGCTTCCTCCCTTTCTGGCATCCGCTGCGAGCACCCACGTCCTCCAGTCCTATATGCTGGGATATGATCAGCCCATCACTGACGCAAGAGTGGAATCAATGCTGCAACGATGGAATGAGGAGAGCCAAAACAAATGAAGAAAGGTTGAAAAGAGGTGGACTAACAACATTGGAGAAAAGGAGGAGCAGAGGAGATCTGATTGAAGCTTATAAGATTATCACTGGAAAGGAAGCACTGCAGTGGGAGAGGTTCTTTGAATTAGCACCGAACAAGGCAACTCGGGGACACAGGTATAAATTATTTAAGAGGCCGAAGGGAACATTAGGGCAGAAATTCTTTAGTGCAAGAGTTGTAGACCTGTGGAATGGTTTGGACGATAGTACTGTCTCAGTGGACACTATAACAGCTTTTAAGAAGAAGCTAGGAAAATTGGGCTATTAAGCGTTCGAGGTAAATTTGCAGTGGTTCTAACACAGTCTTCTGAACCACTTGGAGCCCTTGTTATGTTATGTTATGTTATGTTATGTTAAACATACAGATAACCATGCAGCACATAAACAATCATACTGTGACAGGCCTCTCGTGAAGAATGCGATAGAAAGGTTGGATGCAGCTTCTGGCGACAAGCAGCATCAAGCGAGAAGAAGAGCGATGGCGGCGCCTCATGCCGGTGATTGGCTCTTCGCGCTGCCTTTGTCATCGTGTGGATTAAGAACGGATGACGAGACCGTGCGAATAGTGACGGGTATTCGCTTGGGAGCGCAGATATACGAGCCACACGTGTGTCCCTGCGGAGCGACGGTGACAGCGGATGGATCGCACGGGCTCTCATGTGGCCTCGGTCCGGGCAGAATGGCAAGACATGGGGCTCTGAACGATCTGATATGCCGCAGCCTCACACGCGCAGGTGTGCATGGCATCAAAGAACCGTCCGGACTCGCTAGATCAGACGGAAAGCGCCCCGATGGATTAACGCTGATTCCGTGACGTCGGGGACGCAGCCTCGTATGGGATCCCACGTCCTGTATCCGACACATTGGCCCCATCCTACCTTCACGCGACTGCGGCAGAGGCTGGGGCGGCGGCGGAGCTGGCGGCTGCAAGAAAAACCAACAAGTACAACCAGCTACTAGCAAACCACTTTTTTGTCCCTGTGGCTTTCGAGTTTCTAGGACCCATTAACACCAGTGGAATGAACTTTGTTAAAGAACTGGGCAAACGACTAACTCTAATCACCGGAGAACCCAGAGAGACTTGCTATCTCTTCCAGCGCCTCTCTATCACCATTCAACATTTTAATGCGATTGCCTGTCGAGGAACCTTTGTCCAACAGAATCTTGATGAGGGAGAAGCCGTTCAAGAATAACACCATATTTCCGGAATAGTTTTGACCACCTGAAGTATCATATTTTTTATTATGATCTTGATTGTACTGTCATGTTTCAATGTGATCTTGCTGTGTGCTTGTCGGTTTGAATTAATAAAGATGCTGCTACTACTACTACTACTACTACTACTACTACTACTACTACTACTACTACTACTACTACTACTACTACTACTACTACTACTACTACTACTACTACTACTACTACTACTACTACTACTACTACTACTACTACTACTACTACTAATAATAATAATAATAATAATAATAATAATAATAATCTATATACATAGTTTCCTTATATGCAAATTTGTCTGTCGCAGGACGCTACGTCACAAAAGGCTTCTGTTCTATTGTGAAGCCGTTTGTACTGCCGTCTTGACGACGGTCGTCTTGACGACGGCGAACAGAGCATTTTAACCAACGATACATATAGGCCTATAATGATACACTGTCGTCACGTCATAATTTATGACTGGTTAATACACTAATAATAATAATAATAATAATATAATAATAATAACAATAATAATAAGTTAACTGGAGACATAATAATAATATAATAGTAATTGTAATAGTAATAATTTCTAATTTTCTTAGGCCATCATGGGACCAAGACAATGGATGTTCATTATGACGTCACCTTATATTTATGACATTCAGTTATGACGTATTTTTGTTTCTTTTGAGAAAATTTTTATAATTAATTTTAAGTGTCATGTCTGATAAATGTATGGCAATGGTGTACCGAAAAACTATATCTATAATATATTCTGGTCACACTGAAGTTACAGCAAATAATAAACATAACTTTAGCACTGTGGAGGACTTGTCCTATCGGATGGCACTATGTCCTCTGAGACTCTCAAGTGGTTTATAAAAGCAGTTATCCGTCTTAAGATACACCTTTCTGTTTCAAATTTGCCTCAAATATCATGTCTCAGTAGCGGTGAGCAATTGCAAATTGTCTACTTCTACGCCACACGTTCAACATAAGCACAACATAAAACACACATAAGTCGTCTCTTTCTACGTCTGTTTCAATATTTTTATTTACTACCATCTGGTGCCGTGCAGATTTCCAAACTGGTAACGAGAAATGAAAGCCATCAGTTTTTTAACCTACAGATGGTTATAATCTGTACTGTATTGGTCGGATGCGCCAAATGAACTTGCATGCTTCACGGGGAGATGGCAACATTTTCAATGAAACTACCCCAACAGCAACGTTATATGTTGAACATATGGAAAACATACATCTATTTTGCCCAAATGGGCTGTATATGTTATGCATATGGGATAGCCATATTGTTTATGTCACTTCAATACCACATAAAATCTATGTTGTACATAAATCAAACAATTGCACGAAATAATTCTGAATTTCAGGTCTATTGGGCCTATGCGCTATTGCTGCTGACAAAAGAACACAAATCCAACTAATTGCTCTAGGCAGCCCTGTTTTACAGCAGAATTATACAGGCGCACATGTAGACTGCGTGAACATTTTCGACAAAGGAGACTTCATTCACGATAGATTAATTGATCGCTCTTTAATTACTGTGGCAGATATAGATAGTATAAAGGCCAATTGCTCTCGCCCCAAACATACTCACTTGCAGACATACATACACACATACATATTGCCTACGTGCGTACCTACATACAAACATACTTATATATATATATATATATATATATATTCGTTCATTCATTCATATGGAGAATTTATATAGCGCCTCTTCAAGGTTATCTACTCAGAAGCGCTCCCGACCCAACCCGGGCTGAAGAGTACAGTCTTGAGATATTTTGTGTAAAATGTGGCGGAATGGATGCTTGGGACCAAACGAAGCGCTACAGAGAGCCCATTCCAGAATACAGGGCCAGCGATGGAAAAATCGCGGCGCTGCCTGAAGGCGGCCCGTGAGCGGGGAACCAGAAGCTCAGCCTGCGTAGAAGAGCGCAGGGAACCACGGCGCTGGATGTTCATGGTGGAGCGGAAATGCTCTCGCATATACATAGGGGCCTCTCCCACAATGCAGCGCCACACTAGGGCAGAGACCCGATAGGCAATACGCTGCGGGATAGGAAGCCAATGTAAAACATGCCGCATGTACTCAGTGACATGGCCAACTCTCGAGATGCAACCAATAAAGCGTGCCACTGCGCGCTGGACCCGGTCCAAGGACCAATCCGAGCCGCTAGGAGACCAAGGAAGAGAGTACTGCAATTGTCAAGGCGAGATACGACAAATCAGTGGAAAAGCATGTACAGACAGACAGACAGACAGACAGACAGACAGACAGACAGACAGACAGACAGACAGACAGACAGACAGACAGACAGACAGACAGACAGACAGACAGACAGACAGACAGACACTGGTCAAGACGTCTTTATAAAATATTACTTCCGTGTGGGTACCATATCGAGCAGAGATCATTAACCAATCTGTATAGCATATGTATCTATAAGGCAAAAATATTGTCTTGATTGGGCCAGCATGCCTGTTATCCATATGTCTGCCATGCCTGGCAGATACATGGATAACATGAACCCAGGACTATCAGTGATCTGTACCGAAGCTAAAGGAAGGTGCTACGTTGAAGCTATGATGAGATTATGATGAAAACTTCCGTACTAGTTTAATATAGCGTGTGTGTGTGTGTGTGTGTGTGTGTGTGTGTGTGTGTGTGTGTGTGTGTGTAGGTGTGAAGGTGTGTGTGACTAGCCTATCTACACTATACGTGTGACATATGGATTTCATGTAGAAGACAGATGGTTTGCATATCATGCATTGCATGAGGTATGCAGATTGGTAAACCACCTGGGCTATGTGTGGTATACCTAAAGTGTAAATCAGGTGATTACATAAAGAAGACACATGGATCCCATATGTCATCTAGATGATTCACATATATGCATTCTATATGAAATGCATATCGGTAAAGAATCTGGTTTCTATGTTTCATAGGTATGGTGTAAATCAGGTGATTACATAAAGAAGACACATGGATCCCATATGTCATCTAGATGATTCACATATATGCATTCTATATGAAATGCATATCGGTAAAGAATCTGGTTTCTATGTTTCATAGGTATGGTGTAAATCAGGTGACTACATAAAGAAGACACATGGATCCCACATGTCATCTAGATGATTCACATATATGCATTCTATATGAAATGCATATCGGTAAAGAATCTGGTTTCTGTGTTTCATAGGTATGGTGTAAATCAGGTGATTACATAAAGAAGACACATGGATCCCATATGTCATCTAGATGATTCACATATATGCATTCTATATGAAATGCATATCGGTAAAGAATCTGGTTTCTATGTTTCATAGGTATGGCGTAAATCAGGTGATTACATAAAGAAGACACATAGAACCCATATGTCATCTAGATGATTCACATATATGCATTCTATATGAAATGCATATCGGTAAAGAATCTGGTTTCTATGTTTCATAGGTATGGTGTAAATCAGGTGATTACATAAAGAAGACACATGGATCCCATATGTCATCTAGATGATTCACATATATGCATTCTATATGAAATGCATATCGGTAAAGAATCTGGTTTCTATGTTTCATAGGTATGGCGTAAATCAGGTGATTACATAAAGAAGACACATGGATCCCATATGTCATCTAGATGATTCACATATATGCATTCTATATGAAATGCATATCGGTAAAGAATCTGGTTTCTATGTTTCATAGGTATGGCGTAAATCAGGTGATTACATAAAGAAGACACATGGATCCCATATGTCATCTAGATGATTCACATATATGCATTCTATATGAAATGCATATCGGTAAAGAATCTGGTTTCTATGTTTCATAGGTATGGTGTAAATCAGGTGATTACATAAAGAAGACACATGGATCCCATATGTCATCTAGATGATTCACATATATACATTCTATATGAAATGCATATCGGTAAAGAATCTGGTTTCTATGTTTCATAGGTATGGTGTAAATCAGGTGATTACATAAAGAAGACACATGGATCCCATATGTCATCTAGATGATTCACATATATGCATTCTATATGAAATGCATATCGGTAAAGAATCTGGTTTCTATGTTTCAGAGGTATGGCATAAATCAGGTGATTACATAAAGAAGACACATGGATCCCATATGTCATCTAGATGATTCACATATATGCATTCTATATGAAATGCATATCGGTAAAGAATCTGGTTTCTATGTTTCATAGGTATGGTGTAAATCAGGTGATTTCATAAAGGAGCCATATTTATACCATGTAACATCTACATGTTTAACAGATCTCCATTCTATATGAAATGCAGATTGTTAAACAATCTGGTATCTATAAAGGACACGCATAGTGTTAGATAGGCTAGTTACATAATAATACATGCCATATGAATGCCAATGTCATGTGAGATTAGAAATCCAGCATAAATGCAGGTTGCTCCATACATGGCATAATCTAACTCAGATCTATAGTTATTTCAGATTTAAAATTTAGAGCTGGTTAGATCCGGACTTGGGGACCTTCAGAGGCCTGATTTAATGTGTGTGTGCGTGCTTGCGTGCGTGCGTGCGTGCGTGCGTGCGTGCGTGTGTGTGTGTGTGTGTGTGTGTGTTTCACAAATGGTGATGACGAGACATCATTTTATAAGGGCTTGACAGCGGACTTTATACTTTTCATATTTTGGCCATCAGTCGATTGAGGGACTGATGTAATTCGTGAAATCAGTGGAACTTAAGAAATCACTCCATAAGAATATACTCCAATCAACATCGATAGAATCTGCGTCCCATTTTTATGGCTTGCATATAAACATGATCTAGACCCGGGCGTCTAACGCAACTGGGTCCGCAATATCTTTTTGTGGCTAGTGACGGTCTCCAGAATTTCTCAAATATTTTTAATTGAAAAGTTGGGATGTAATGTAATTCTTCGAAATTCCTCAGTGCCACACAAAAGCCACGACAGGGGGACCATGCAACTAATTCATCGGCGTTACGTACTTACTTCGTGTGTCTAACGGCTATCGTCCCTTGGGTCGATGATGTAATGGCAAAGGACGGTTGGACGGGCATGGGGCATGGTCTCAATATCAGACTACACACTGACACACGCACACGCGCGCAGGAATAACTTAGGCAGGTGCACTCGATAGACAAAGACTGCTGCAACATAGCTGAACACAGCTTATTATAGGCCAAATACACAGCTTCTTATAATGAGCATGTAGGCCATATTACAGCTGAGGGGGTATTCAGCGAATGCAGATGTCTGCTATCGTCCCTTGGGTCGATGATGTAACTAGCAAAGGCCGTTTGGACGGGCCTGGAGGAATGGTCTCAATTTCGGGCTTTTGGGGTTTCTTAAAATTCGGTTTATATAGGAGGTTCCTATGTATACAAGCTTACATACATGTGCATACACAAGCTTACATGCATGCATACATACAAACATTCATACATACATGAATATAGGCACACCTAAATACATACGTACATATATATATACATACATAATATGCACATACATACAAACATGCATACACACATATATGCATGCATACATATATGCAAAATGCATGCATGCCTACATACATATGTATACACACATGCATACATGTCATACATACATTTGAACTTCAAGTGTTAGACATTTTTTTACTACAGCCAATATATGGGTGTGATTACTTGTATATTGGGAATATATCTTATTGACACAAAACCACATAGAATCCAGATGGAAACAGCTGGAATAGAGGTACCCGATTGGATCTGACAGACATATGAATAAAACATAGTATACCTATGTTTTGCGAAGTGCACTACATGTGTATTAGATATCGGTTAGCCTTCTCCGACCTATGTGGACTAAAACTGGTCTTTATCAAATATTACTTCCATGTGGATACCACATGGAATAGAGATCGTTAACCAATCTGTATAGCATATGTATCTATAAGGCAAAATATGGTCTTGATTGGGCCTGTTATGCATATGTCTGCCATGCCTGATTAATATAGTGTGTGTGTGTGTGTGTGTGTGTGTGACTGTGTGTGTGACTGTGTGTGTGTGACTGTGTGTGTGTGTGTGTGTGTGTGTGTGTGTGTGTGTGTGTGTGTGTGTGTGTGTGTGTGTGTGTGTGTGTGTGTGTGTGTGTGTGTGTGTGTGTGTGACTCTGTGTGTGACTCTGTGTGTGACTCTGTGTGTGTGTGTGACTCTGTGTGTGTGTGTGTGACTCTGTGTGTGTGTGTGACTCTGTGTGTGTGTGTGAGAGAGAGATTTGGTGATGATGGAAAACTTTTATAACGGCTTCGCAGAGCACATCCGTGCTCTAAGTGCATTATTTGTCAATTGTATGCCGATATGCGGCAATACTAAGCCTACAGACCCTGATTGTCTTGGATATGCAGAGCCTGAAGTTGAAAAGAATCCAACGGCCAGCCTATCACCACCCGGGCTATCCCAACGCCATTTCGACCATTAACCCAAGGGGCCACAGGAATAACAATCGGCTCTGACCAATGCGTCCTTGTCGTATTTTGCTACAACCGTAATTAAAGAGCATTTTATATACGAGGTTCCTATTTAGAAGACCACGATGTGCGCCTCTATATTCATTCATTTTGAAAACTTAATATCGCGTCCCCTCAGGGTGCCTACTCACAAGCGCTACCAGCCCAACCACGGCATGCATAAACTGGCCTTCAGTAACTTATTTACTTTCAGCCATTTTGTTTGTTTGTACCGAAAATGTAGGTCCCGGTTTTGTACAAACATGCAGACTATAAAGACAAGAAATTGTCTAAATAACTGTCGCAAGCAGGTTATTGGGGTTGTCGGTACATCATGTAACGATGCTAACATATTTATACACAAACATCGACAACTTTATTAAAACGGTATGGATGGTCTGGCCTAGCGTGGCGCGCATGAATACACCAACTGAGCTTCCATTAGTGCTCAGCCGCCATAACGGTCATGTGACACTTAATGCGACGATTTTAAAACAAAATTTGCAATGGATAATAAAACAGACATGCAATAAACATATCAGCAAGGACGCATGTTAGCAATCTTGACGCAGGTTATGCGCCCCTTGGCAAGACACTGGGAGAAGACAGTAGAGGTTTAGGTAGCTAAAGTAATAATAGTGTGCTTTAGTCGAATGGGATTAGATCTGCATTAAGCGCGTCGAGTTGTACATAGGCAGGATTCGAATCCAAGGGGCAAAAACAATTGGGGGCAGAGGGACAATATAAAGTTTTACAGGAGTAAAGTTATTTACTTAAAATTAAGTATTCACTTTCAATAATGTTTCCATACGGGACTTACTTACTTACTTTTGATCTAAGTACGTTAGTAAGTAAGTAAGTATATCCTTTATTGAACCAACACTAGCCGCACTTTGGTTTACGTGTACATGAAAGTTTTATCAAGTAGGGCCTTCCATCTATATTCCCGGCGTTGCTGGTTGACAGCTTTATTATGAAAGTAGGCACATTACAAATTCTGTACATTCTGTTACTTCTTTTAACGCAATTCAGTAGGCCTAATCGCAATCTCGACATTTCTGTAGTGCTAAGATTAGATTTGTCAAGTTGCTTGTACTTGCTCCCCTCCCCCTCCCCCCATAATCTGACCTCTCTTCCCTTGCCTATAAGCTTTTGACCAGGTTTCTTGAATAGATTTTTAACTACGATTTCACTCTAATAAAAAGCGAGAGTAAACTTCTGTTTAACGACACTATGTCATAATAATAATAATAATAATAATAATAATAATAATAATAATAATAATAATCTTCGTTTAATATCTTCAAACTGACAACAACGCAGTATGATTAGGCCTACAAATCAGTACATGTTATGCGATAAATCTTAACTACTATAACAGAACAGACACTGTCAGACAGCCTGCAATACACGGCGCAAATTGCAGCCTACAAAGCATGTCCGCCTATGGGACTCGATTTCTGTACCTCTCGCACTCTACGCCAGATGTTATCCAATGCGCTATCGGGCCCCCCATGAAGAAGCTTAGTGTATTACGGTAACTGTATAGGGCCTAGCTGGAAAAAGAGAATCAATTGATGTTTTACAATATAAACTAGTGTCATTAATTATTATTATAACCAAATGTACTGTAACAGAATAGCCTGCTACAGGTTTCTTGCTAGGTTATCAGACCTGCTAAGATATGCGCTATATAAATGTTGTCACTAGGCGGCGCTAATTATTGTGGACGATGGCCGTGCGGGCATAAAGAGGTCGATGGCGGGTAGAGTTGGTTTCAAGAAATTTCTCGGAGGCAAATTTCAAGAGTAAATCGAATTTGTGTAGTTGAATTTAACGGTAAACTGAGAGGTTCGGTCTTGGAACTTCAGATGGAATTTGTTTGGTCCATTTGAAGATTTTTGCCGAAATTGTGATCTTCGAAAAGCATCGCGTGAGAGATCCGCCATTTTCAGAGGTAAGAACGGTCTTGCCGCTAGCCCTCGTTAACACACAGGAGTTCTTCTGTAAAAATGTTCAGGCAGTATAAATTTTCTCTCCTGAACGAAATTTCCTTAGAAACCAAGTGCTCCAGATTATGTTGGGCCCGATATTCTGATTTCCCTTATAATCCCTAGTTAAATTTTTTTTAGCTTCGTTCCGTGTATTGGTTAGATACAGTAGAGCAGTGCTGTCCAACCTTTTTGGCAACGTGGGCCACCGAAAAAATAATTATTGAAGCCGAGGGCCGCACCAGTAAACTCAAAAGCAAAGACTACAATTTATTGATAATTATTAACTGCCTTACAATTTATTATGGCAATAATTATGCAATGATCAATGAATAACAGCATGTATGATGACATGCTTTATATAGTTCAGTGCAATATAGTATATCAATATCACTCGGTGGGGAGATGGTTGGCATGAAGATTAGAAGGACGCGGGTTCGATACCCGCTAGCCCCGTAAAGGTTGATTTAGCCTTTTCACCCCTACACTCCCTAGGGAGCAAATGTAAAATGAGCAGTAGGACAGATGGGCGACCTGCAGGCTGCCATACAGTTAAATTCGACTCCTTTTAAACTTATTATCATCTGTTATTAGCAGTAGGACAGATGGACGACTTGCAGGCTGACATGCAGTTAAATTCAACTCCGGTTAAACTTGTTGTCATCTGTTACTACTATATCATGTAATTTTACTGCATACTTTTCTTTTTGAATTTAATAAATGAATATTATTATTATTATTAATCTTAATTAATTATTAATAATAAATGTTCAAGCATGTTTCAGTCAGATATTTGGCCTTGAATTGTGCATTCAATTCTTTTTATTTGCGGCTTGTAATCAGCTGAGGTGGGCCATTTAAAATCGGTTTGCGGGCCACATGTTGGCAGTGGAGAAATACAGTGACGTGTGATTAATTAAGATATACTGCATTGATATTCTGTTGATATAGAGCATTTAGAGTAGAAAGATGATTCTCGAATGTGGACAGATTATGATTCATTTCTGTGTAGTTCAATGTGAAATTTGATTTTAAATAATTGAATTTATTTATCATGGGCCAAATCAAATTTTGGACTATATCATGTTAAAATCAGTAGCAAGGGAGGCATTTATTTATGCAATACTCGCGTGAGATCCTAATTGAGATAGTTGAGAATTCCTCAAGTTAGGGTGAGGTATCATGTCATTCATCGAGGGTTCGAATCCCAGAAGTGGAAAGTAACGTCAATCCCCGAGTTTGGTCAGACTGAAAACCCCTTTGAAAGGCGAGGAAATTAATAGTGAGAAGCACAAAAGAAACCTGAGAGACCGCCAGGGGCGACACTTATCTCATGCTCGGAGATCACGAATGTCACCAATGGCCATCTGGTACTAAGACGGAGCAGATTCAAAACCAGAACTGACTGAGGAATTGAGTGTTTCCTCTAGGTTACGTCGAAGTGAGCACACATTGGCCCGAGCCCCTATTTACTCTGGTGATAGATGGCGACCATCGAATATACTGGAGTCTCGCCAACAGAAACCCCCATACAGTGCACAAGAGCCCTGTGCGATAGCGTTTTAGTGCTAATTTGTTGTCTGAAAATGATGTTGGCGAATATTTATAGCAAAAAATAAAAATCGAGAATTTTTCCTTTGTAAACATTATAAGTTGCATTTCATTAGTTTCATTATTGATTAATGGTGGGTGTAATTCTTACGACGGTAGAGAAGTAAATGGCATTTCTGTAATGATTCTAATTTCTGTTTATAAGCTTTTGTTTCTTTTGCTTTTCCTTATAGGCTAATTGTGAGATTTCAAGAGGACATTAAAACTTATCGCTTTAATCCACTCAAATTGGTAAGAAATTTACTCTTTTTTAACAGTCAAGTTTGTAGTTTCAGATGTGCATTGCAGTGTATGGGGTGTTTAGAGAGTAGAGTAATTATGAAACAAAACTGCCAACTGGCTGAAGTTTTGCATGGGTACAACGTGTTAGATTATTTGGTTGATGATTTTGTTTGGATATATTTATGATTTGACTTGGTGGCAAAGGTGAAATGCCCCAATAGCTAATACACCATACCTGTAATTCTTACAACACCTGGCCACCGTTGTCCCTGATAGTCATGATTGAACTATATACGTCTTACATGAGCAATGTCTTGTTCCTAATTGGTGTTGACACTTGCTCATTGGGCCGTATTTGGCCAGAGTGATAGAGTGGCCAGTGTTTTGTTAATTCCAAGTAACAATGTTTCTTCATGTGATGTGACCAGAGTCTGGTGTTTAATATCAGCAATTTGGATCATGTTCCACCGCATAAGGTTGTCAGCTCGTTGCCTAAATACGAGTAAACGCATTGTTACTGGACAATGGCCATAATTTGCTCAGCTACAATAGTATTTTAAGCCAGTCTGCTCTATCGGACCACCTGGGGCTAGTTACCTATGACATGGATATTTAGCTACCCATTTGTACCGCTTAGCTTCCCATTTTTTGGCTGTTGTTCAATCACATTTTGTGAGTCGTATTTAATTAAGTAAATGTTTTTTACTTACTTATAGCGAATTGCCTTATGATATGTGGCATGTAGGTAGCGGTTCTCTGTTAAGCAAAGTCAGTGTCAGCCATATTGTTTATATATACAGGCACTCAGTCTGCGTGATTACCCATGTATGTATGTATGTATGTATGTATGTATATGTGCATGTATGTATATGTGCATGTATATGTGTACGTATCAACTTTAACTTTCAAAATACCTCTGCTGTTATTTGACTGTGTGGATCACTGTATCCTATTTAGTCTTGCACGGTCCTTTGGCACTCCTCATGTACAGAGCATGTGCATATCATCTGTCATTTTACTTATCTTTCATGGTCACACCTTGCAAGCAACTCTGTTTAAGGTCGATCCTTTTTTCGATCAGCATCTGCTGGAAAGCCTGTTATTCCTCGTACATGTCTTGTCTTTGCCCGGCGCATTCATTCTCAGTTGCCATTCCCTCCATCGAGAATTCTCTACCTATTCATGCTCGCAATTTTCGTAGCGAGACTGTCTTTCACTCTAAACTGAAAACTTGGCCCTTCCGGTGTTTTAATGGTCACCCGGCTTCAATGTGCACTTCAGAATTTCGTAAGGAGAGCATTATCAAATTATAGCTGTATTGTATGTATGTGTGCATGTATGCACGTTTGAATGTAACTATGTCTGTGTGTCTTTATATATGTATGTATGTATGTATGTATGTATGTATGTATGTGTAGTTGTTTTAATGTATATTTATTTCGATGTATATTGTTTCCATGTAAATATGTGTATGAATGAAATTTTTATCTTAATAGGTTTTTATTATCTTTTATGTGGGATCACATTACTAGAGTAAAATTTCTTTGATTAAAAATGTATGGTAGCATGGCAGGTATATATGAAGACAATGCAGAAGACAGCTGGGTGCTGAATTGGCCTGCAATGTGCCATGTTTGGCAACTGACATGGGCCCATGGTTGTTAACTGCTGCAGTGTTTTTGGTTTTCCCAGTCCTGGACCAAGGATAAAGGTAATGCTAAGAAACAACATGGTTAAACTACACACACGAGGCTGTTTCAGAATATGGAGCATAGCTCATATTCAGGAATTATTATTATTATTATTATTGCTATCCATTTATTAAGTGCCGTATCTAGTGATCAAGCATCAGTCGATGGCACTGAGCAATGTGATTGAAGGACTTGCTGAAGGTCCATACACAGTCACCATCTCTGTAGCCGTGGACGCATACTCTTCGGGTTGCTTGGCAAGCGCTCTAACAAAATGGCTTCTATTTTCCCACAACTTTCACAGGCACTGCAAATATATAATACACACATGGTTGTGACAGAGTATAGCTACTATTGAGCAATTATTATTATTATTATTATTATTATTATTATTATTATTATGCATTTACTAAGTGCCATATCTAATATCTAATTGTGGTCGAAGGTCTTGCTGAAGGTCCCAACACAGTAACCATCTCACGAGGCAAGCAGATGTTTATTATTTAACAACTGAGGCTAAATCTTCAATGTCGTAAGTCACATGCACTTATTTAGAATTGCTCTACAGAAATATTGACGATGTGGCTTCTTGGCTTCTTGTCACTCATATTTGATCTATAACTAAAAACGTGTTCAACAGGTGTGTTACATGCAGGCACAATCAATGCGCTAAACACTGGCTCATATAGTTTTCTCGAGAAAAGCGTTGCTGCTTTTTAGCAGAAGAAACAATCACTTTCACCATTTGAAGTCACCGTGCAGTTTTTTGACAAAACTTATGCTTAGCAGTAAAGTTTTGAATATTGTTGGCTCAATTTTAACAATTATCCATCTAATTCTGGTCACCACAGGAGAAATGCCAAAATGTCCAAACCATATGAGCCAATGACTAAAAGCTGACTGGTAACCTATCTGAGTATCCTTAAAATCCTGTAAGTTCATATGCTGTATGTTTGCATTTAAAAAAACTTTTTTCATATAAAGTTTTGAGAACAAGTACTGCAAGGACTGAACTGATCAAGACTGGCCAACAGTTATTGATGGTATTGACTGCCTCTTCAAACTATGTTGGACTTTTAATATTTGAAAGTTTCAAGTACAGGATTTATTAAATTAAATACAGAAAATTCCCCAACTGTTTCAGAAGTCTGTAGGCTGCAATAGTATTAAACCTGATGACATTTTTCTGTGACTTGGGTGAATAACTACATATTTCTGCTTATCTATGTGTATATAATTTTTTATGTTTCTGCTTTGTTAAAATACTAAATGTTGGTGGATTTTTTAAAATTCTTATGTCAGAAATAGATGTTGATATGTATGTATTTATTATGTATATATATATACATTAATTTTTATTTGTGTATGCATATACAATTATATACGTATCATCATCATCAATAACCGTGGGCTCAGCGCCCATAGGTGTCTGATGCCCTCCTGACGATATCTCTCCACTCCTGTCCAGTGCCAAGTGGCCCAGCTCATGGAGACTTGCTCCACACCATTCTTCAATGTCATCTGTCCATTCTCTGTTAGGTCTTCCTCTTGAGTTTCTGCGTTCCATTATTCCATAAACCAAAGTTTTAATTTTTCTGCCCCCTTCATTCTGCAGATATGTCCAAACAGCCTGAGCTTTATCCAAAAAACTCTTTGCTTGAGATTTTAGGTCAGACTGATTTTCTGTATAATTCCTCATTCCTGATATTCTGCATTCATGCTATTCTAAGGATCTTATGATGGATTTTCATTCAAATGCTGACACACTTATACACATAAAAACTGGCATATATATACACACATATTTATATATAGTGTGCTCAATAGTGTAGTGATTAGCGTCCTAGACTGCCAATCGAGAGGTTGAGGTTTCAAATCCCCGTCAGGGCAGACATTTAGTTCATGATTTCTGTTCAACCTGTGCCCCTAGCCAACTCGGCTATAATGAGAACACTGATCACACATGGTCAGTGGGAAAATGAGATGGTGAGGGAGAGGATTGGTTGAAGCTAAAAAAATGAAGTTGCCAACAGTTCATAGCTATGGTTGCCTCAGGGCTAGCTTAAAGGACTGCTCTTCTTATATGGGTAAAATAATCATGTGGATTTAATTTTTTGACATATGTATGTGTAAACATGTATCCATATTATATATATATATATATATATATATATATATATATATAACAGTTAAATGCATAAACATGTATAAGGTTTTATAATACATGTAATATATATGTATAGGAATATGTAAATTCTTGACCTGTTTTCAGACAAAATGGTCAGTTTCTTTTCATTGACAAATTCTTCCATCCAAATTCTACACCTCCTATCATGGACTACTTTCTGCCAACTGCCTAACAAAACCGGTCTTGACACCATTCCTACTTGGTTTCTAAAGAGTGCTCTGATGTCCTGGGTCTGTAATATATGTCCTGTAACATATATTACACTGATGATCAATTTGCACGAGGGATGCCTTCCATCTGCATTTGCTCAGCCATAGTTCATCCTCTGCTTAAGAAACCTTCTCTTGCCTCTCAAATTACAGGCCAATCTCAACCTTGAATTTTACATTTAAAATCCTTGAATGCATGCAAACTCATCTATCATCAAACTCATCTCCCGTTTTCAGACTGCATATCCTAAGTTTCACTCAACGGAATCTGCACTTCTTACTGTTCATAATGACATCGTATGTTCAGTGGACGGGGTAAGGTAACAGCACTTGTTCTACATGACTTGTCTGTTACATTTGCTACATCTTCATCGTCTCAAGCACTGCTTTGGGATATCTGGTCCTGCACTAAATTGGTTTATTACTTACCTTAGTCCATGCACTCAGTGTATTTAAATGGTAATTATTCATCTAGGACTTTGTTGGCATGTGGTGTGCCACAGGGTTTTGTGCTTGGTCCTCTTTTGTTTACATTTCATACCACTTGGCACAGTGCTGGAAAATCATTCGCTGGGCTATCATTTCTATGCCGGTGATACTAAAATCTACATTTTCATTTGACAGTCTGTCATTGTCCTTAAAGTCTTGCAACTTAAAGTCTTGGGTGGTGGCCTCTAAACTCTAACTGATCAAACAATGAACTTCTGTTACAGGGCACTCCACAGCAGCTTTAAAAATATGATCAGCTTTAGTCATTGAAACTGGGTGACTCAATTTGTTAAGCTGGCAGACGCTTCTTGTAACTTAGGCATTGTTTTCATTTCTACCATGTCTCTCACTGGTCGTGTAAACAGCATTTGTAAGTCGTCATATACGTTCATTCGTGACATTCGTCTGCAAGGATATCTCTGGTTGCCAGTTGCCTAGATTACTGTAGCTCTCTTCTTACTAGTATCAATGGGTGAAACATGCCTAAGCTGCTGAGATTTAAGAACTCTGGCTAGAGTCATAACTAATACATCCAAATTTGAACATATAACCCATGTGCTGAAATCTTTGCATTGGCTTCCTGTTCAGCAAAGAATTATTTTCAAATTGGGTCTCATGGTTTACAAATTCTGGCCAGCAACAATACTTAAAACCAGTTCTTATTCTCCAGACTTGTCATTATTCAGCGAGGTCATTATCTTTGTGGGGTCATACCAAAATGAAGAACTGTTTTTGGTGAATGAGTTTTTTGGTTGCTGGACCTATTTTTTATAATTCTGCCCCTGTGTCTTTTTACTCTGTCCAGCCAGCCCCTTGTGTCATTTCGTTCTCAACTTAAAACTTACCTCTTTCAAATTGCTTATCCATCATAGGCTGTATCTCTGTCTTATGGACTGATCTTCTGGATATTGACCTGATAATATTAGGCTTGGTTTGATGTGCCATCGGTTGATGCTTTGTGCTTAAGACACCGGCACAGTAGAAGTTACTAATTACAGTTATATGTATATATATATTTAGTTATGTCTGATACATACTTATATAATTATACGTGTGTAATGTAATTGAATTAATTAATAAACATCAGAAAAAGTTAAATTCATACTCTGCTGTGTATTCATTTCTTAATGAACTCATTTTTTCTTCACCTATGAAAGCTGTTTCCTTGACATTATTCTTACAACTCTTCTGAAAAAGTGCTCTGTGCTCAATCATTGTCAATAATTAACTTCTTTTTTGGGGTGAAGCATCTGGTTTTTAATTTTGTGTTAACTTTTTGTTGCATTGTAGGAGCCGTAAAACATGAAGTTTGCCAGTAACGGACAATGAAGTCTGACTTAAATGTGCTGCAGTCTTTACAAACTCTGATGACAGAGAAAGAGAAATCAACCTAGTCTGACGACAGCATGATCGATTGCAGCTAGGATATCACTGTAACTCTGAGGAACATGCCCCAGAATAAACTCTTATGTTGGACACAGGATTGCATTCAATCTTGAGGGAACATGTGTTCTTTTCTTGTCTGTGTCATTTCTTGTCACGAGGCGGTTAGTCGGACTTCTTTTTGGTTGACGTTAATGACCTCTTCATCAACTTATGTTTTTGATAGCTGTAAAACTGTATTAATATGATATTAACCAATCAACAATTCGATGGGCACTGTTAAGTTGGTGATCATTAATTGGAATGTCTTGGTTACTTATTTTATTGCTTTGGTATTTTAATTTGTGGGCATAGTGTGCATTAAGGGGTGTAATACTTCTCTGCATATTGTGTTCTTATAACCTCAATTTTTATATTTTACAATTAAGAAATTGAGTGATGAATTTGTGAGGTGCATACTTGAGTATATAAATTTATAAAATATTAGGCTGGTCAAGAAGACATCAGAGCTATAGATCTCAACCTTATCAGATGTTTATGTGAACTGAAATGCGGTAAAGCTGCAGGTTTTGATGGCATGCCATAGAACCTGAACAACTGTTCTGTACTCACCCAATACAGTTAGGTCTTTGCTAACATTACTATTTGCAGCAGAGTGCATTATGGATATGTACCAATGATTTTGGTTGAGGCGTAATAATTCCTCCTGTGAAAACTAAAGATGTGGTCTGTCTTGTAGCAGCTACTGTGATATAACACTTAGTGGAAATATTGCGAAGTTTGAGGTGTGTCTTTTTGAGCTGTATAGCTGTTATCTGTGTTCTTCTGGCCTTCAGTCTGGATTCATGAAGAAAACTGGTTGCGATAGAGCAATTTATACAGAACTTGAGGTCTACTGTTGAGTAAATGAAAATGTTTGTGTTTGAAAGTAATGATGAAGAATATTCCACACAGATTTTTGATAAGTTTGATACACTGGTTTAGTAGATGGTTGCAGCTGTAGGATGGAATTGTGTATTTTCTAGAATATTCAAATTAGTTTGCAGTGTCAGACAAGGAGGGGTGTTATCCCTATCCTATTTGTTGTTTTTGTGGATTACACTGTTAATCTGATAGATAGAATGACTTCTATGTAGAAAATAATTGTTACTTGTGAATTAGAGTATCCTATATGGATATGAAGTTCGGTATAACAAAATCTGTGGTGCTCAGGATAGTTGGTGCCCATAAATATTTGTGTATGCGTTTGCCATTAGGGTTTGAGTTTGCCATGTGTTGAAAAGCAAAATACTTAGCAATTATACTGTGACAATTAATGTGCAAATGTCATTTTGACTGCTGGAGACAGTTTAAACCATAGGCGTAGACTCTGGGAGGGCAGCCGGGGCACGTGCCCCCAAATAATTGAGATGGACTGTACATTTAATGCAAAAAGTGTAGAATGAATAACGAAATGCCCTCAATATTTTGGACAAGTTTACGCCAGTGGTTTAAACTGAGCCTAAGTGAAATAATTTGAAAATTTTACAAGTCTGATAATAATAGCTTTTTAAACGACACATGGATGAAATTGTTCTGTTGCATTTATTCAAAACACATTGTGAGCCACTACTTGTATTTACATGTGAATGTATTTCATTTACCATCAGTAAGTATGCAAGGTTGACAAATGCATGGAACAGAATATTTTGAAGGTTTTTGAAAGTAAATAACACAATGATTGATGGGTGCTTTCATATATGTTGGTTGTTTACTGCTTCAGGCTGACTTTGATGTTAGGCAGTATTGTCCAAGTTAATGGTGTCGTGAGAAATGGTTCCAGACAAATGGTTCACGATCATCCAGCCTCTAGTTTGAGCTATATTTTCATCGAGAATCAGGCTTCTAGTTTGAGCTATATTTTCATCATCGCTGATCCAGCTTCTAGTTTGAGCTATATTTTCATCGCTCATCCAGCCTCTAGTTTGATGAAAATAGAGCTCAAATGCTTTTTCGTAGTCCAATGTAAACAAAACACAACCTAGAAGCTGGAAGATTGTGAACCATTTGTCCATGAACCATTTGTCGTGAACCATATGTTGTGGAACCGTTAATCTACAGTACTAAAACTACTAAATGAACTACAAGCATTATTTGTACAACAACAAAAAGATACTTTGTGAAATCTATGATATATTGAAAAATGTTAACATTGGTGACTTAAGGATAAATGTTTATGAAAGGCATTTGCTTATCAGGTAGTTGAGCTGCTTATTTTTTATCACTGATGTGTATATTTTTTCTGTTATTTCTCCTTTGTATAGAGGGTGTTATTTTGTGTTGCTCATATGTGGTGAAATAAAGTTTATTCAAAATGGAAACTACATAAGCAGACTACATGTGTTTTATATGTTGTGCATATGTTGTAGATGTCCTGATTACTTACAGAAGATGCATGCATATGGATGCTATATAGACCACAGATGGTTTACTGTTTAGCATGCAGATTGCTAAACCATTTGGTATCTGTATAGTATACATGTGGTGTAGATAAGCTAGTTATATATAGGAACTATATATATTGCATATGGCATGCAGATTGGTACATCATCTGGTATCTATATAGCAAACATATGGTGTAAACCACCTAGTTACATATAGAAACTTTATAGATTCTATATAGTATGCAGATTGGTAAAGGATCTGGTATCTATATTGAATACATATGGCATAGATCAGCTAGTTACATATAGAAACGATATAGATTCTATATAGCATGCAGATTGGTAAAGGATCTGGTATCTATATTGTATACATATGGCATAGATCAGCTAGTTACATATAGAAACAATATACATTCTATATAGTATGCAGATTGGTAAAGGATCTGGTATCTATATTGAATACATATGGCATAGATCAGCTAGTTGCATATAGAAACAATATAGATTCTATATAGTATGCACATTGGTAAAGGATCTGGTATCTATATGGTAAACATATGGCATAGATCACCTGGTGCCATATGCATGACATATGGATACCATTTGAAGCCCAGATGGCTTGGACATATGCATTCAATATGGGCTGTCGGGTGCAAACCAGATGAATCTAGGGATCCCTGCCATATTGGATCGCATATGGCATACATACGTTGTAGATCAGCTAGTTACATATAGAAACAATATAGATTCTATATAGTATGCGGATTGGTAAAGGATCTGGTATCTATATTGTATACATATGGCATAGACCAGCTAGCTACATATAGAAACAATATGGATTCTATATAGAATGCAGATTGGCAAAGGATCTTGTATCTATGTGGTAAACATATGGCACAGATCATCTTGTGCCATATGTATGACGTATGGATACCATTTGAAGGACAGATGGCTTGGACATATGCATTCAATATGGGCTGTCGGGTGCAAACCAGATGAATCTAGGGATCCCTGCCATATTGGATCGCATATGGCATACATACTTTGTAGATCAGCTAGTTACATGTAGAAACAATATTGATTCTATATAGAATGCAGATTGGTAAGGATCTTGTATCTATATGGTAAACTTATGGCATAGATCAGCTAGTTACATATAGAAACAATATAGATTCTATATAGAATGCAGATTGGTAAAGATCTGGTATCTATATGGCATACATATGGTTTAGATGACGTGGTGCCATATAGATACCATATGCATACAATATGAAGCCCAGATGGCTTGCACATATGCATTCAATATGGGCTGTCGGGTGCAAACCAGATGAATCTAGAGATCCCTGACATATGGCATCCCATATGAAGCCCATATGGTTTCCATATTACATTGCTGTTGGGGTAGGCTTACCAGTTTCTTAATAGCTTGGTCTGACATAATCCCCAACAGGAAAGTTATATGTAGGACATTTGAAACCCAGTCATGTGGGGTTCGTATGTACTAGTAATAACATTTCTGGTGGAGAAACTCATGCGCTGGCAATCCTAAGAGGCAGCACCCCCTTTGGTACGTTTCACTACCTTATCCGTCTGCGTGTCTGTGTCTGTCTGTCTGTCCATGTATCGTATTGTTAGCCACTTGTGTTATGCCTTAAGCATAGCGATTTGAGGTCTGCGGGCAGAGCAGTTTTGCCAGCCGACCCGTACCCGAAACACATGACCCGTACTCGATCCGTACTCAAAATTACTACACGACCCGTACCCTCGGGTATACCTGTACCCTGGTACCCATACCGTACCCACCACGTAATTAGTAGACCTTCCCATAGTCCCAGTTCCTACAAAGTCCTATACGGTTTACAACTTAGCATGTGGTATGAATAATAATAGACTGATGAGCTTAGTGATAAATACAATAACAATAATAATAAAAATAATTATAATAATTTCAACGGGACATTCCCAGAGCCTCCGGACGACGAGGTTTGATTTTCCAGACATTGTCCCCTGCTCCCAACATAATTTCTTTCTATTCCTGAGGGACCATTGATACCTCGGGACCAAAAAAATAATAATAATAATAATAATAATAATAATAATACTACTATTATTATTATTAAAATAATAATAATAGTAGTAATAATAATAATAATAATTATTATTATTATTATTAATATTATTATTATTATTATTATTATTATTATTATTATTATTATTATTATTTTCCTGGTTTGTCTCACTGACACCCACGTCAGCAGTCGATGACTTTTATGGAGCCAGTCATAACACGGAAGTTTGCAACAAAATACAGTTAAATGAATTCATTCTGGAAATTTATGTAGCGCCTCTTAAGAGACCTACTCAGAATAGTCTAAGTATTTCTCAGATTTATTTATTTATTTATTCCGGATATTTCTATAGCGCTTCTCGGAGTCAACTACCGGTACTACTCAGAGGCGCTCCCGACTACAGCATTTGATACTGTGCCGGAATTTTCACGCCGAAGCGCCACGAGCAATTGCGAGTGAAGGACTTGCCCAAGGTCCGTACGCAGCGGCTAGAGTGGGATTCGAACCTGCAACCCTCCGGTCACAAGGCGCCGGACTTACCACTGAGCCACCACGCCCACGAGATGTAAATAGATGACAGACAGTACTTTGAAATATGCGTAGCCTCGACTGCATCAACCATTATTATTATATATAATAATAATAGTAATTAATAATAATAATATTAATATTAATATTAGATGAGAAATGACGGTTTGAAAACAGTCCCTCCAGAGGGCCTTAGGGCCCGCGGGCCCTTGTAGCAAATATCGATTTTGAGGGCCTCCATAGGTTCCGCGGGCTCTTATAGTAGA
>OY744605.1:51690854-51741201 GCA_963556255.1 Allolobophora icterica
AGAATTATTAGGTGTCTGCAACGGTTTGAATTCCTCGGGCTCGGGCAAAAGGTTAGCAAAGGTCCCGCAAATTGCAACAACGTTGAAGCGTTGGATGGTCAACGAAATACGTTGGAACAAGTATATGTGGCTTCGCGAAGGTCTCCTGTTGAAAGGGTCAGATGTCTTCCAATATGTCAGCGATCAAAGACAGGCCGGTGGCGTTCGTGGGGCACAGTGTTTCGAAGGCCAGATCTCGAGGCACGAATTCGTATTCCTCCAGCAGACCGGTATATATCGTGATTTTCCTTAGAGCCGCTATTTCCGCTGCCGCACCGGCTCTGATGGCGGTCACCGAGACATAATTATGACGCCGCCAAGGAATCGATCACCGTGGCATCCCACACGAGGCTCCTGCTCGCGTGCTACAGTATCAGCGTTAGACCGTCAGGTCTTTTGCCGTCTGAGCGGACCAGGCCCGGCGGTTCCTTGAGAGCTGGGAAATCAGACCTTGCGATGCCTCGGCAAATGACGTCGTTTAGTGCAGTTTGTCTTGCGATACGTTCAAACTTCAGAGAGCAGGACAATCCGTGGGTACATCTGACGCTGACCGTCATTCCACACCCGCACACGTGTGGTTCGGAAATGGCCGCGCCAGTCTTATGCCAGCAGCAATCCTGATGATGCTGCGTGTTTACATTATTCATTATTCCGTTTGGTTCACATACTTATTGCTCTTGACTACCAAACGTATGCAGGGGCGTCTATCCCCCCTAAGTCATTGGAGCAACGTCCATTTTCCCCCTCTTCATCCCCCCTTCCCGTTCCTTCCCCCCTAAAATGGTGGAACATACACTGACAGATTTTCCCCCCATTTCTTGGATGGAGCATTTGCTCCAAGGTTTCTATGGTGTAGACGCCCCTGAACGTATGCTAATAACAGTCATCTATTTCTTTCATCTGACAGCTCTGAGACTCGTCTTTTAAAGCTTGCTGAACCGTATCCTGATTTTGCTTTCCTGAGTTCTATCGGGTTTCAAACCAGGCTTCTCCAACAGACTATGAAATTTGACTGCGGTTTCACTTTATAGGGTCATCGATCTCCGTCCCCCATGGTATGTTTAGACTGCAACCGAGAGATTATAATTTGAGTGCATCATCATCACGTAGGGATCCTTTCAACCACTATTCTCCAGGGTTGCCCGCAGGCTTAAAAAATTGAACGCACACTCTCTTCCCGTCCCATCTCCACCCGTCCTCTGTCCGCCGCTCGTAGTCATACACTGAAAATGACTCAGAGTGACTATTCCTTGTGTGGAATTGATTTGGTGGGTGGACGCACGAGCGTCAAGTGCGTCCGCCTGCGGGCGCCCCTGCTATTCTCTGCTATTTTCCGTACGGAGGCAGGATGATGGATATTCGATTTTTGCCTAAAACTCTTGACAAATGTGATAGCTGCAAAGCGAACATTTCTTCAAGTAGAATAGTTCTTTTAAAAACATGATCATCATTTAGCATCTGCCGCTTCAAAAATACTCATTTGTTAACGTCTCCCTTAGGCCTATACTTCAGCAGAAGTAGCCCACTTGAGTAACAAATGGGCCTAAATGCCCATAACGCATTTGACTGGATCTAATGTCATTTCAGAAACTGTCAAAGGTATGGAATCCATGCATGCTTAAATGACAAATGACAGAGACAACTGTATCTAGGGCCTGACAGCGTTGTACGTCGTCTTTTGGAAACAGATGCGTCAGTCGATGCATCAATAGGGCCTACTTTAATGGCGCGTTCGTCTCTTACAGCACCATGACGATTGTAAGATTAATTCTTGAAGAGGGTCAAAAAATCCTTGGGTCTATATATGACATCAAATTTATTACTTCAAAAAGATTGCCAGTTGTTTTTTAAAAGAAAAGGTAGAAGATCATGACGCGCTTGTCATTTTGTCTTCCTGTTCGTGGCGGTGTATCCTATGGATACTTGTAGGCATCCCTAACATCCCATATGAAACCTGCAACTGGCTTCACCAATACTATACTTTCTAAACAGCAGTCATATCACAAACATCTGGATATGACATCAGAACAAAAGCCATTAACTCCAGTATCATCCATGGATCTGCGATCGGTCCTGTACTCTTTGCCACAAATTACTCAGACCTCCACCCAAAACAGCCATTTAATTTTATTTCTAAATTCGCTGATAATACTTACCTTCTTATTGACTCCTCTTACATAGATACCGCTCATGGAGAATTCGCCCATATCTCCTCCTGAGCTAATAGTAACACATTCTCAGTTCCTCCACCAATACCGCCACTAACTCAACGTCATCTACCTTAAGCTCCTCTACTCATCACCCTACAGGTTTTCCACTCCAAATTGAAGTCTCACCTTTTCAAGAATTCCTACCCTGCTCCATCCAATCATCCGCCTTCAAAGCTTTCTCGTCCTCAACGAAACCCGCCGTAACAGCTACTCTGCCTCTCTCTGATCCCTTTGGCAACCGGACTCGGACCTCCAATGGATATCGATCTCTGGACAACCCGTCTGACACGACGCAGCGCTCGTTAATAAGCTTGTGCTTTGCGCTTGGCTTTAGAGTAGCGCTTTAGAAATTTGGAGATCACGATTATGATTAGTTACCATCATTGCTGCAGGTATAGGAAGAAACCATGGGCTTCCGGAGGGGGGAAACAGTGGGGCATTTGCCCCCTGTAATTTGTAAATATTTAAAAAAATCTTTTGATTATTGTGATTATTACAGCAGTCCCAACACGATTTTCAATGCGAAAAAACACTTAATTAGTTAGGTAAAGTCCTAATACGAATGTTTATAGTGTCTGATCGATTCCAACGACTATCTTGTCTCTTCTCTCTCCACATCTGTCAGTCTGGAATCCATCTCCATTAATAGGCCCTACTGCCTCGCAAGTTATAATTTGCGTAGAGCTGCTAAGAGCTGCGTGTTTGATTCTGATTGTTCCTTACCTCTGGACTTATGTACACGCTGGGTCCCAAAACTAGCGATGTCAACCTGAGCTAGAAGAGAAGTCTATAACTGCTCTTCTACGGACCGGCTAGACTACCCATTGAACTAATATGAAGTAATATTTTTGTAACTGTTGTAGGCCCTATTCAGACTATTCTGTATTGTATTATTTGATGCATACACTGGTGTGCTAATCTCTTGCAACTGGTTAAATAAAGAAAATAATTACTTACTAACTTACTTACTAATATTGGCCTAGGCCGCTGCACAGTGTAATATACTACCTGAACCAATAATCACTCGATTCTTAATTAAGTTGGCATCTCCCAGAAGTACGATAGTTAATTGGGCCTACCTATCTGCGAGGCGACATGCCTTTGTGAAGCTCTCGCCAGTCCTCTCTAGATACCCCGGTATTGCTTGAAATCTTCTGTCTGTATAGATAGGCATACCCTCTACATGTATATCCTCTAGGGTGATTCAGAAAAATGGAAAATCTTATATTTGTTGTGCTCTTGCTTTTTTCTGTTCCTTTTGGTAATGAAATAAGCCACAAAAAATTTCAGTGAATTTAGATGATGTTTAGTACTGCCTCAACGGCTTTGAAATTAGTTAGCTTTAACTCGTTTTGTCCAAAAAATCGAATTTCAGTAAACAACCAATTTTACTGAAAAACAATTAAGTCTAAAAACAATGTGACACTGCCTAAGAGAAGCCATATCTATAATCATAGGCGTTGCCACATTGAGAAATTTTATATTTAAAAATTTTCAGTGGGTTATACCTCCGTACCCCTACAGGCCCTACTACTCCTGGATGTCTCCCGGAGTTGCCTCCTCTTGAATTTAAATTTGACTATGTCTTTGTCTATAACTTCAAATGCCAATATGTTTCTAATGAATTAAAATGAAACTCGTTAGAAAGTATACAATTATAATTCCCCAATTTCTTTACTGTATTTACTAGAAAAATTAGTGACTACAGGAAAAAGTTTTTTGTTTGAATTTGGAATTGTTTCCGATGGTCTTCTACAATTTGGAGCAAGAATTGTTTTTGATCTTGCTTCGTCAAGGTTGAGTTGAAGGTTAATGCTAGTGCAATCCCTCTTTCCGCACTGTCACTGACAGCTTAAACATTTGCAGAACATATGAATCGATGAATCATCTGGTTCTTCGAATGCTGCTGAACGAAAGTGATAAATTGGATAAAACGGATACATTATCATTGCCATGAGTTCAGTTCTTCGCTGCCGCTGAGATGTAGGTTGCCTCTCTGTTGCTGACATTTGTTCGATCTAGTGCAGAAGCAAGATTTGGTGGAAAGATATTCGCAGAATTGAACTCATTTTGGCTGACTCTCATAGTCAGATGTTGATGTAATTGGAGTTTTGCACAGTGTTCCTCCACAAAATTTGAAAACTGTTCATGAGTACTCATCTTCTGAATCATTGTGATCTGATTCACTTTCAAAACTTGATGCAGACAACTGTTTGTGACTTAGATATTCCGCTGCTTTTTCTTTCCTTTCTTCCTCTTTAATACACCTTAAGTTATCCTTTGGTGATTTTAATTTTTATTCTCTTCTTTCTTGGCCAAATTTGCACGCAATAGTATATTTACTTTCTGATCACTTATCCACAAGAAATGTTCTGTCTTCTTCAATTTCAGCTCTACTCATGGCATCATGATGAGCAATATCAAAGAGAATATTAATTGATTTAATAAACTCATCTTCTTTAGCTTGCTCTGTCGTTTCCCCCACGATCTTGCAAGTGATGCATCTAGCTTGAGAACAATGTTTCTTTCTTCTGCAATTGGAATCCTAGCTGAGCCCAGATTTCGCTAACCTCTTGATCTACATTTTCACTGCATCTTTTTGAGAAAGTTTATCTTTCTTGTGATGAATAAAATAAACTTTTTAAACATCCAAGCTTGTAGGCAATACTCTATTTCAGAACGTTTCCTGAGGTTCTCCGATAAGATGAATGGATGTCTTTGACCTGGTTTCAGCCATAATATTTTTCCTTTATTTATTAAATAATGCTAAAAAGTATTTCTAAAATAGTTTCCAATATTTTCTTTTTCATAAATTATAGTAATATAATCTTCTTAGTTCTTTATTAAGAAATAAGTAACTGAGTAATTTAAAATGCTTTACAATAAAAATATTAAATTGAATAAAATTTATATTCCAAATAAACATTTGAGCGCCATGAGGCAGTCCTAAATCCAAACCAATTTCAGCCATATTTCACAGTTTTTATCTATGGACTAAAAGGAACTCAAAAAGTAAAGAGCCTCTCTTAATTGTTAACTTTAATTTTTTTCCTACAAAACTTGAATCACCCTAATATCCTCCTCCTTCAATTAACCTTCCTAACTCAATTAACTTCCCTAGCGCATTGGTAGCATCACAGTTTAATAAACTGCAACATCTTACTCATATACTTTCTTACTTATTGAAACCAGCGTTGTGGTAGATCTAAATAGCTGCTGCTTGGGAAAGCAAATACTATTTCATATGCACCCACGATGGTAGGCTAGATAATCGATGCATGGTAAAAAAATATCTTGATAAATGTTGAGATTATCAAAATAAAAAATTACATGAGCAGAATATTTTTAAACACATTAGCAATCATGATTTAGATGGCAACTTTTTCATTCATAAAAAAACTTGTTTTCGGATCTGTTGCCTCAAGGATATTAAATTGCTAACGTATCCCGATGACCTTAGTAAAAAAATAGCCTACACGACTAGCCTATAAATATCCATACATTTTAGGCCTATGCGCTCAAGTTATTTCAAAACTTGTTAAAGGTATGATTTTTGTTACGTGTTTTAAATGTAAACACAGATAGGCCTACAGCAAGCATATCTTTTGAATATCTTATGCGTATCTTTTGCCCCTCTAATTGTTTATGTTATGTCTAATAATTGCGCAATGCTTTGTCAACGGAAAAGCTTATGCTAACATGTGCCCTTTAAGCTTCAACAATCTAGTTTCGCTGAACTCCTGCATCATCGAAACGCTTGAAGTGCAGAGATCAAAACAATTCTAGGCCTGTTTACATCAATTTTGGTGCCTCAGTTTTTAATGTGTTTTTTTTTCAGAGACATCTTTAAACCATTTGAAAATGATGCGCTTCTCGTTCGTCTTCCTCTTCGTCGCAATTTCTATGTTAAACAGTATGTTATCGAATCCAGGGTTGTCAGCAGCAGCAGCAGCAGCAGCAGCAAGAGAAATTCCATTGGATGCAGACGCAGCATCAGAAACGCAAGCTTTAAAAAATGACAGTACGAAAGTGATCGTGATCAATATAGAAATAATCCTTCATCGTCATCGTTATATCCTTATTCTTCATCGTCATATTTGTCGTCGTTGTCATCATCATCATCATCATCATCATCATCATCATCATCATCATCATCATCATCATCATCATCATCATCATCATCATCATCATCATCATCATCATCATCATCATCATCATCATCATCATCATCATCATCATCATCATCATCATCATCATCATCATCATCATCATCATCATTATCATATCATCATCACAACCATCGTTGTCATTGTCATCGCTAATGTCACCATGAGCTAGAAAAACAACCTGTCAGCTCCTTTTATTTCCATAAAGCCTATTCTTGTCTCTATCTTCTCCACAGGCATCAACCAGGCAACGAACCATCCATCACGTGTTTGCTCCATCACGTGTTTGCTACGAACTGAAAATTAAGATCTATGCAACGGTTAAGGAAGGGCTGTTTTGTTGTAGAACTGGAATGTGGTATATCTGGTGCTAATGTAACTGAACGTATCGTTGGAGGAGAGTATGCAGTTCCGCATGCGTGGCCCTGGCAAGTCCTAGTTTCTTGTTGGAATGGACGTAAAGGCTCTAATTGTGGCGGCAGTCTTGTCGCAGATCAATGGGTTATTACAGCCGCACATTGCTTGTAAGTGTAAATTGCGTAGCTGTCGTGAGTACAAATTGCGATACAAAAGTAATCGTGATCAATATGGAAAATAATCCTTCATCGTCATCGTTATATCCTTATTCTTCATCGTCATCGTTGTATCCTTATTCTTCATCGTCATATTTGTCGTCATTGTCATCATCATCATCATCATCATCATCATCATCATCATCATCATCATCATCATCATCATCATCATCATCATCATCATCATCATCATCATCATCATCATCATCATCATCATCATCATCATCACAACCATCGTCGTCGTCGTCATTGTTAATAAGAACAATTTTATAGCGTGAAACGTGGAATTTTAAGAACGAGTGTTAGCGGATGTGCTGAAATAACACGTGCAAAAATAGCAAAGTAGGCCTATGAAGCACCAAGGCTGTCACACCTTAAGCTGGTCATTTGCCCCAGTAGTTAACTTCAAGATAAATTGAGGCTCGCTAAATTTGCTATTTTATATAACCTTGTGTGTAATTTATAATTTCAACAAAGCTGATAACAATCATTCTTAATCTGCCAACTTTTCTATCATTATATTTTTTATTTTTCTGCTACAAACGCTGGATGGCTGTTTAAATAAGTTGAACACAACTGTTGTAAGTACCTACTCAATATTATACAATGTAACTAAGACCCGAAGAATACATTGATCATTAAGGCGAATGAAATGGTCCTAAGCACAAAATATCACACCGGATCGGACGTCGCCTAGTTTAACAAGGTCCGTGCAGAATACCAGAATAACAACGTCCCGCCACCAAAAACAACGGCAATAATGATTACAGCGTTTTGTTGATTATATTGAAAATAAACAGTTCAACGTTCACAGGTAAATAAATCTTAATTACCTAGAGCGGCGTTATTTTCTAAATATATTATTGAAATCAGCTTATCAACAGCAGTTTCTCTCCGTAGTTAACGTAAGAAGAATTATTATTATTAAGGATCTTTTATATAGCGCCCTTCAAGGTGATCTACCCAGGAGCGCTCCCAGTCCAACCACGGCTAAAGAGAGCAGTCTTTGAGTTAGAGTGAATCATGCAGACCAGGCGGAGCGCAACAGGTTGCGGGGCAAGTGACCGAAAAAGAACGGCGCTACATAACATATCCGTCCCCTTGCGGGGAAATAAGTGTTCTGCCTGGTCAACCGGGCTAAGAGCAGATCGCCTCAGGAACCCCGAGGTAGGGCGACAAAGCTCCCGCAGGCATAGGGGCAAGTCCCTCCAGACATCGCTTGACTATTGCATTGACCCTGTAGGCGATCTGCAGGGGAATGAGAGCCATCGAAGAAGATCCCGCATATAAACAGAAACCTGGTCGAATCTGTGGATGCGACCAATAAGGCATGCAGCTGCACACAAAGCCATGTCCATTGTCCAAGCACCCAAAGCGGGCAGCTGGGAGGCCAGCGTAAAGAGCGCTACAGTAGTCGAGACGGAAACCAAAAAGGCATTGACATGGGTGGAAGCAGCCCCTTGTGTCAGAGTGCGAGAGCAGAATATTTAATTAGCCTTAATGATCAATGTATTCTTCGCGTCTTGGTTACTTTGTATAATATTTAGATACAACAATTGTGTTCAACGTATTTTAGACCGCCATCCAGCGTTTGTAACAGAAAATAACAAATATAATGATAGAAAAGTTGGCCTTAACTTGCGAAATTGACAATAACAGTCGTGACAAGATTAACATGTCGCGTGAACGGAAGCTCTAATACAAAATGACACCCAGATCACATACTGAGGAGGCAAAGGCAACCCAGGGATATTCAAGTGCCAGAGCTTCCAGGTTATTTTTTGCAAGCTGTTGAATGCGCTGAATCCAGTGAAAGAATGCAGCGAGTCCAGTTCCCGTTCGCAATGCCTTCTTCGTTCAAGTCCAATCCGATCGCGGATGCAAACAAACCTTCTTCTTCCGTCGTAAAGTCACCGAAGGGGTGACTGGTGCGGTGCCTGGGCTATTGATGTGTCTATAGTCCAGAAAGGCCTATAGGCCTACACGGGCAACGGGAATGTCTCTTCATCAGCGAAAGACCCACCCCGTGGAGTATCACGCGTCACATCAAGTGTCCCAGAGAGTGAAAGCGCGATGGCCCCCGGAAGAAACGTGGTCGTATGGCCAGGCTCGAGACCGACCTTATCGTCTCGGGGTTTAACCGGTTGTGATCAATAGCCGATTGGTGTTAGTCTTTAAGGATAGAATTCGCGACAAGATCAAAGGACATCGCAGGAATCAAGACTACCAGGATCAAGTTGAGCTACTGGTAGTCCGTGCACGTGAACTTATATGCCAAGCCATGTCCGATGATTCGTCGAGCGAGTCCTCCACGGAAGGCTGTCCTCGTGTGAACTGAAGGAGGGAGGTCTTCATCGCTGTCAGTGAGGGACTCCAGGAAAACAGAGAGGAGCAGGGCAGGGTTTCACTTGTAGAGACGCTCCTTGAGGCTGTTAGTCGAGTCGAAGAGGAGACATATGTTATGGAATTGCTGTTGCGAAGACGCTCTTGACCAATGGGCAGAGATATTAACCACTTTTCTCAAGTCACACCCGAAGAGGACCGAGAGAAGCAAGCCTCGACAAGTTCCCAAAGGCAAAAGGCCTCCAGGCCCTGGCAAGCCGAAAACCGGCGAGTCGGGGTCACTCCGGAGGCTGAACCCGAATTGTCTTGCTAGGCAGATAGCATATGCTAGGGTTCAGAAAGCCTTTCGGCGGGACCGTAAGAGGTGCGCGGAGATGGTCCTGGAGGAGACGTGGAAGTAGGACGCGAAGGCATTGACCTTGGAGGACCAAGAGCCATTTAGGAGGTCCATCTTGTTCTCCACATCCGAGGTTGATGAGCGACTGGTCCCGAAGGGTTGAGAGGACTGGTCCATCATTGAGCCTGCATCCCGCAAGGAAGTGGAGAAAGCGATTTTCGACTCGGAGGAAAGTGCGTCGGGCCCTGATGGACAAACCCTTGGTGAATTGAAGTTGGTCTCCCCCGCTCAACTGACTGGCCAGCTACTACAACATGTGGCTCCTACTGGGTAACATACCCAAGCAGTTCTCTGATGGGGTTTATTGCATAAATTGTACCACGGACTCGTCCTCGGGGAGATGACAGATGATGAGTCCCTGGAATTTCTTGACCTGTTGGTGAGAGCGGCAGTACGCAAATGGTTGCGGCTGCCGCACCATACTCCCACCGGTTACTTCCATACAAAGGCATCGGATAACGGACTGGAAGTGCCATCCCTGCGTTACACAATACCGCCGCTCAAGGCCGGCGCACGGCCATGGTGGAGGAGTCGCAAGACGCGGTAATGTAGAGCATGGCTACAAGTTCACTCTTCCTGGGGGCGAGGAGGAGGTGTGCAAAGACGACAAGGGTGGCTGGTCGAGAGCTGAGCAGCAGCAAAGACTCGAATAATCTCCTGGCGATCCAGCTCCACACATCGGTGGATGGTCGGGGCCTCAAACAGCAGGGAAAACCCTCATGTAAACTCTTTGGTGACCGATGGGGCCACTCTCTTCTGAAGGGATGGGCTGACTTCATTCAGGCTGTCAAGGTGAGGGGAACCTGTTGCCATCTGCTAAGCGCAGCTCACGCGGACGGCGGACCGGTTCAATCATCTGTAACGCTGAGTGCAGTGTCAAGGCACCCTGGTTCAAATTACTCAAAGCTGCGCCAGGACCACCGTCTCCGGTGTGACAGGCATAACTCGGTGCTCGATCTGATATGCAAATGGATCGAGTCAAAGGGTCACTCGGTGATCCATGAGCCAGTTATACCTACTGGAGATGGAAGGCAAAAGCCTGACTTGATTGCTCTGGTAGACGGGGTCGCCTATGTCATTGATGTCGCCATTACCTCGGACTGCAATAATATGAGCGGTCCATATGAGGAGAAGGTCTGCTATTGTGCAAGACACGATGTCATCGACTGGGTGGCCAATGTTTTTCCAGGGAAGCCGTGTGTGTTTGGGACGGTTGTCTTGAACTGGCGAGGAGCACGTCAACATGCGTCGTCAAGCTTCCTCTGCAAGCTGGGAGTGAGTGCTGATGACGAAACCCTCTGGGCGTACCGGGTCCTATCCTACACTTGAAACATGTGTCGATACTTCACGCGGTCGACAGTGAGGGCCCTGAGGGGCCCATGGACGTCGGACGTTCATGCAGAGATGCAGCGTTCATGAAAAGGCCATATCTACCTCGGATCAAGTACAAAGGTCCATCCAACGCAATGTGACAATCCGCGAGGTGGTCCCTGGTCTCGATTGCTCGCTAAATCTGAGGCGTAAACTGCCCAGGTCAGCTAGGCCGGGCTACCAGCTGCGTGTCTTCTTCCGTTGAGGAAGGCACAAACTCATGTTGAAACATGTTTTGTGGGTTGGGCATACCCTAAAATTTAATCTCCGGTAGCCAGCAAGAGCAAATGCCCGAAATGAAGATTGTTTGATCGCTCGTACGATCGCACCGTCACTGAGGATTAACAAAACTAAAAATAAGACGAGCGTAGACTTACAGGCACGCATAAATCGAGGTAGGACGTGTGTAGTTAAAAAAAGTCTGATGGTGCGCTCCGTATGGGGAAGATTGTGAGAAGTCTTGTGCGAAGCTCTGGTGAGTCCCACAGTCGTAAGAGGCGTACAGATCGAGATCGAGATCGAGATCGATCGAGAGAGAGAGAGAGAACATGGCTAGGTTATGTAGACACGATAGTTCGTGATGATTGGACGTCATAACTGGGGTGATCATCTTTAGGTCTGGTAATCATTGAATTTTTTGTAGTGTATCTCAAATATTCTGTATAAATTCTAGAGTATAGAGGTAGAAACGACAGTCATGATGAGGTCGATAACAATAAAAGTCTGCGTACATCTGCCTTGTAGACAAGCAGATTACGCCTATCCAACATTACAGATAATTTTAAGACTTTTAAGACTTGTCCGACACTAATCTATACTATTGAAATTTTTCGCAGGTTTCTTAACGACTCCAAGTACAATATAGATGAATGCTATGTTTTTCTGGGCAAGCATTATTCTTCAACCAACAACAAAGTCGAGCCTGAACAAGTATTTACCGGCATTAAGAGCTATTTTGTCCACGAACAATACACCAGATACCACATTGACCTTGGCTATGACATCGCTCTCCTGAAATTGGCCAACACTGTGCAGTATGACAACAACATAAAACCAATTTGCCTTCCGTTTGGTCTACCTGAACTGAAGAACACTTCCATTTGTTATGCAACCGGATGGGGTCATGAGGTTCCAAGTAAGTAGTGACGCTTTCAACAGATAACGATAGCTATTTTTTAGTTGTGATTACAGTGATTTACTCACACAAATGTTATTGCTAGAAAATATAAGAAAAACTGTGATAAATTATGGCAAATTAAAATTGCTTAGTCCTCTACACTAATTAAAAATAACGCAAATTTATTTTCCATTGCATTTAATGACATGGTCGAGAAAATCCTCAACAGAAAATCTGTGAAAAATCATGGCAAATTACAGAGACAGATATTCAGTTAACTATTCTCAAACGGCAATTGTTGTTATTATTATTTTTGTTATTTACTGATTAATTAATTAATTAATTAATTAATTAATTAGCAACTTCTATGGTGCCTGTGAGAATAACATAACATAACATAAAGTTTATTGGTCCAAGTTACACAAGTTGTATTCTTCCAAGACTGTAACAGTAAACTCTAAAAAATCATCTCAAAATAACAGACAAAAATAATGGCAAATCTTAATTAAGTCAGTTCATAATCAGATTAAGAAAAGGTATACCTGAAATTCTGGTTGTTTAAGATAATCAATCAATTTGAGAAACAGTTTGCGTGAGGTAACAGTCAATAGTATTGCAGAACACATATCATCTGACGACGCAGCAAAAGCAAACCGTAATCAGGTCAGCGATCAGTCCGCCAATAGAGAGAGAGAGAGAGAGAGAGAGAGAGAGAGAGAGAGAGAGAGAGAGAGAGAGAGAGAGAGAGAGAGAGAGAGAGAGAGAGAGAGAGAGAGAGAGAGAGAGAGAGAGAGAGAAGAGAGAGAGAGAGAGAGAGAGAGAGAGAGAGAGAGTGAGTGAGTGACAGAGAGAGTGACAGAGAGAGTGACAGAGAGAGTGACAGAGAGAGTGACAGAGAGAGAGAGAGACAGAGAGAGAGAGCCAATGCTGGATTAATAGCAATTTGAAAACGATAGGTTTTAAGTTTAAAGTGGAGTGACATAAGCGATTGCGCAGAATGAGCAGCCACACGGAGAAATTCCAAAATTTAGGTCCAGGAACTGAAAATACTCGTTCATCGTAAGCAGTTCTAATTGTTAAATAATTATGACAAATCCAGCAATTTAAGTACATATACCGCTATTATGCGACTAACACGAAGCGGAGCAATGGGACTTGAGTCACCTGACAAATGACCGCGGATAACGGAGATCATTTATTCGTACCCATCGCCGTCAACTGGCTGGCGTCAGCAACTGATGATTATGTGCTTATATTTTGATGTCACAGCAATGATTCCAGTCAAAATATTTGGAATTCTCTGGAGTTTCTGCAAATTTGAATTAGTAAACCAGTAAGAAGCGAGTTACAGCACTCTAGGCGACTGCAAGCTTTCGCGTTCGCAAGTGATATCCCAGCAGATACAAGACCTGACGCCTAATACTTAGACGTATAACAATTTGCATATAAATAAGTAAGTAAGTGAGCATGTAACTGAGTCAATAGCTTTCTTGCATCTGAATAGCGCACTTGCTTTACATTGTATAAACAGATAATATATTTGAAATAGACTATAACATGCTTGCACAACTAAATATAGCTTAAGATACATCGATCAGAAAACTATGTTTAAACAGTTCAGACATAACAATAAGTAGCATGAAATGATGAAAGGATACTTCTCTTGCGAAATGAGCATCTATTGTCACGATGAGGTGGCAAGTCCTGATGAATGCGATTTCTTGAAAGATTCCTGTCTGCTCGAGTAATCAGTTCTTCTCGAGTCTAGTTCTTCCCACACATTTGCCATTTGCGAGGCTCTTTAAGCTGCATTATCGAGTAATCAATTCTTCTGCAGTTTAATTCTTCCCACACCATTGCCATTTGTAGGGTTCTTTAAAAGACCTGCATTAATGTGCGTAGCATTATGTGAGGCTGCAAATCCAGCATAGGCCTAGTTATTACTAGAACCTAGGTTCAAGACAGGTCTACTATCACGCGCTTTCAGATCAGGCCCGCCGAGAGGGAGGCGGGACAAATGCCCAGGGGCCAGGCGATTGTTAGGGGCTCGGATTATGAAAATGGTATAATCAGTTATACAAAGTTTATGATTTATGCCTTTTTAAATATAATATTACTGACACTTAACTACAATAAGTTTAACTTCAAGCATCTGAATATTACCTTACTTATCATAGTAAATATTATATTGCACGGTCGTACCAGCACTTTTATTATTTCACTTTGATTCTTTAAAAAATTTTCTCATGAAGCCTGAAGATAGTTTAGACGCCCGTGACTTCTCAGCATAGGGGCCCGGAATTATTTCTGTCGGCGGGCCTCTTTCAGATACTCTGTTTCTCGTATTTGAATCGTATACCACAAAAGGCCTGACTTGCCAACATATCTATTGTATTAAGCTGTCAACCTGTTGTGAAGTGAGTATGCCTAACAGATGATCGAACCAGGCTGAAATTCTTATCTTGTATTTTTACATAGACGCAAACGAAAGTGCTGCAACGTTGAAACAGCTGCAGATGCCAGTTCATGACGATTACAGTTATTGCGAGTTTGGCGAAGATGCGACTGAACTAAAAATTTGTGCTGGCAACTTGGAACGTCAGGATGATGTATGTGAGGGAGATTCCGGAGGTCCACTAGCTTGCAGAGAAACAGACGGAAAATGGTACCTACGCGGTGTGACTTCGTATGCGCCTGCGGAGCCTCTTTGTCGCTCAGTGGCGAGTTTTACTAAAGTGACTGCTTTTCAGAATTGGATTACAGAAAAAATTGCAAATAAGTACACTTTGAGACTATCACATAGGCCTATAACATATGTATATACAACTATTTACTGAATAAGAACTACTGGTGTAGGCCTATGTTAATAGTTGAAAAAATTTATGGGCCTATCTAAAGTCCAAAATTTACTTTTAATAAAGTTTTAAAAATTTATTTACCTAAGTTCGTTTGTCAGTAATATGAAATTCGATTGTATCAATTCGTGCTAACACACCGTCCGAAATAGCCAATCGTCCACGATCTCCTAGTTTTCATCATCTCCGAGACCAGGGTATTTTCCGTGCGACTGAAAACTTCTGCAGTTGTGATGAACGCAGGAAACTCGCATGTGTTTGTATTCTATGCCATGGCTCGCTGTTTGCCATCAGCCTCGACGTTCGACTCAAGCTAGGTGAATCTTCCAGTTACACCATATGCTTCCCACAACCTCTATGCTGTCCGGATTCGGAGGAGATTCTACCGTAGTTTGGATCTTTGTTTTTGGCTTAATTAATCTTCATTCAAACCTGGTGGTGTCTCGGTCCATTATCTCTGGCAACAGTACCAGTGTGTCCAGAATTTTGGGAGAAGAGCCTCATCATCGGCGTAGTCCAGATCCGAGAACAGCTCCAATCCAATATGTGCACGTCTTGTCCTTCGACGACAGTAGGCCTAAGCTTTAGATCCTGTACACCGTACAACTCTCTGGAAATTGCTCACACTCTTGGTTTCCCTGGTAAGATCGTGGATCTAATAAGAGAGCTGAACGCCAGCACAATGAGCGTTGTACGCGTTGACGGTGTAACTTCTGATTGGTTTATTGTGGAAGGCGATGTACTATAGGGTTGCTGTTTGCTGATCTGTTTCTGCTGCCAAATGGCAAGTTCAAGAAGCATACTAAATATTGGCCAAGCAATGTATTTGACGCTTTAACTAAATGAAGCATTGCAACACAAAACTGGTAGGACAGGATATTGAATATTGCCAATACGTGTAGGGCCTACGTCACCGAAAAGCTATTTCTTTATGTCTACAAATTGAGACTGCATTTTGAAACTATAAAAAGGCGCAAGACCGCATCCAATAAAACGTGTAACTTTGTTCCTGTACATAGTCAGTGCAATCTCAACTAAATGTTGATTTATTAGATCAGACGGCCTTATTTCCATAGCTACTACCAGAGAGGCTTCCTGACACGTTCCTTTGACTTGTGTCTTTATAATAGGGCCTATTTCGTTGTATCCTACAGCTAGTAGGCCTATGCAACTAGCAAAAAGCTAAATATAGGCGATTGTTGTTAGAGTTTAAATTAAAGGTAGATTAATGCATTCACTTTCTTTTCTAGGTCCCTACACATTAAATTGCATGTGATAGTCCGACATAACATAACTCTGTGGTGTGCGTTTATCGGGTTCACAGGCCGGTGCGTCGACTCCGTCTAGTCTAGCCTCTCGGGTTCTCGCGCACTGGGAGCACCTCTGAATGGTCTATACCGTGAGAGGCACTTTATAAATGCCCATATACAATACAATACAGTACAATACAATACAATAACTTCAAATTGCTTTGTAGCAATAATTCAGGCACAGCGTTTTAAACATGTCATCGAATATCACGGCGTTCAACATTTTAAAATCATCCGGCATCGGACAATTGAGCGGAACACAATGCTCTATACATGGGCGTCCGCAGAAAATTTTCCAGGGGATGGAATTTTTTTAGTTGAGCAAAATGTTTCCAGGGAGGGGACAAAATGACATTTTTGCATGCAAAAGCTATTCACGAACCCAGAGAACGTGACAACTTTCAAAATCCAGGGGGCAGATACCCCTTGCCCCCTCCGGACGCCCATGGCTCTATAAACTACACATATTTAAGTACTCCTATGCGTTTGTGAGACTGTCACAAGCGCAGAAGCACTGAGTAAGAATCTATAGGCACCTTCGATGTGTGGCACTTCAGTAGGATTCTGAGAGTAGCAACACCCTAGAATATCGATCTCTGCCACAGGCAGACTAAATATCATTGTACAGAAGATGACGACTTCAGGATAGTACCCTGAGTCAGTCGGTAAGGAGTTACCAACTGACTTGATGAGTTAGCGACTGACCTAGCGACTCAGTCGACTAAGTCCCATGCTTATCGACTGACTAAGTCGCTTCGACTTATCGACTGTCTTAGCGACTTGCTATCGACTTCTCAGGTAATCAGGTATGCATATAGGACATACCTGATTACCTAACAATATAGTGCATTTTACCGCATACTGTACTGAGCGTGCCATCATTTCCGTGGGCATTAGATGGAACTCATATTTTCTCTATAATCTATATGGGTCCAATATGGGAGTATGGGCTCCGCTCCATGGGGGCATCCTGACAGGGGACAGAGGGATGACTGTGAAATTTAATGTCAGTGTGAATTCGTGAAATTGAGCGCTTGATAAATCGAATGAAGTGAGGATTTGTAGCAGTCCCAATCTTACGGTCAACCAGTTGGCCGAAACTGCTGATGCGTGCCTCTTTCAGGCTGTAGCAGAGAACGAGAATCATGTACTCCGGCACTTATTCCCAGTGTGAGAATTGTAGCAAAAATGATTGGGGATTAGACTTTGATTCATGTGGAGTTGAAATTTTTTTTAGTGTTTGCAAACTGATGCCACCGAAAATTGAAAGCAGCAGCTTTCAACGCTAACACTTTGGCAAGTCAAACTTTAATCAAAATCAATTCCTTTGTTGAGAAAATTCAAAAATGCATACATGATATACCTTTTTCCCCTGTGTTAGAGATTCAGAATCAAATAATGCTAAATCACAACTGAGGGGGTTGGAACGACCCTTGAGGTGTGCAATGAAGACTTAACTGTGGGGTTCTAAGAAAGACTAGGGGTGTTAAACCCAACCCCCGACAATTTTCACCCTGCTTTCCCCTCTCTTCGTAATAATTAACACCATCTTCGTAATAGAATGCATAAATTCACTTAACCAAAAAAGACAACAACAGCTATATCTCCGTATTCTCTATAAGAACTCATACTAATAGAGCAAACTCTTTCTCTAACAGTGTCGTTGAAAAATTTCAATTTTATTTACATCATAAAAGCAGCGCATTGACTTTCTGTTCATCAAAGAATCTTTCTTCAAATTGGGCATCATGGTTTATAAAATCATTGAACTCTAACCAGACACATAACTTAAAGGCAGTTCTTATTCCTCAGTGATCGTAACTAATATTAGAACTGTGCTTGGCGAACGCGGGATATGGGTTGTTGGACCTGACTTTTGGATTTTCCTGTGTCTGCTCCTTCTGTTTAGTGGCGTTCTTCTCAGTTGAAAACCTATCTTTCCAAATTGCTTATCCACTATAAGCAATTTGCCTCAACGGACTGATCTTCTGGATTAAGTTCTAGAGCTAATATTACGACTTGAAATTGGTGCGTCATCGCTTGATACTTTGCATTAAACCGGCGCTATATAAGTTACTAAGTAATAATACTATTGAAAATAGTAATATGATAATAATATAAAAAACAATAACAATATAATAATAATAATAATAATAATAATAATAATAATAATAATAATAATAATAATAATAATAACAATAATAATAACAAGCAACCACCGGCTTTAGCTGACTATAGGTTAATATTATATAAAGTTACATCAAATTTAACTGAAAAGCTTCTTTTCTAGTCATTACTATCCCGTGGTTAACAAACGAATTTTAGGCTAATATCAAATGTATTTTTGCAGCCGATGCTTTTGCACCATTACCATAATTATGGCATTTGCCAATAACTTCAGACATGATTTTATGATGCTATATGCTATTTCTTTTTCAGGTAACTAAACGTGATGATTGAGAATATTCTTCGACAATAACGGAATCTGACATGACAATCTGAAATTTGAAACATTACTTTGTATCTGACAACGCTATATAATTTGTATGATGTAATAAAATTTCTGCTCACAATATTTGTAATTGGTTTGATTAGCTAAGGTTAAAAACACGCATCATTATTGCTTATGTCTATTATCATTAAAAATGGCAGTGTATATGGGCTATAAAGTAGATATTTAATGCTGCTCAATCTTTGAACTAAGATGATATAAATTAGTCTAAAAGTAGGTTACAGTTTGGTGTCCATATTAGTTCTCCTTTCACAGTTTTAGAGTAGAAATAGATAAAAGGAAACATCATTGCTGGGAATTTATTTATAATGACCTTAACAACTCAATGACGAGCTGCATTTGTTTCCCAGTCGTTTTTAGTACACTCTCTTCGTTAACTTGCTAAGGAAAGCCTATTTGACTGTGTCAATTCATTAAGTCAATATTCAAGAAATCCAGGTATTGTAATTATATTAATGCACCATATATGCCAAAACAAGGACAGTATACAGTTTGCTTGCATTTCCATTAATTCCAGTTATCCATCCTGGACCATCCTAAGCATCCTGCATTCGTCGGTTATTTACAGTTCAACCACCCAGTTACTGTTCCGCTTTTAAATTTCTGTGTTCTTCAAATTAGTAATTAGTCGAATGCAATATGGGACCGCTTGGCCACGATACCGATTACTTCCGCGTCCCAGGGTTCTGTAGCGACTCAAAATTACCAGTAAATCTGAGTTCAGCTTTTGGAGTTTACCCTCGAAACCGTGCATATCGATTGTGGGACGCAGTAGGGAATTATCCCGGCTAAAAGTGGAGGACATTTGATCTAACTTTATACAATCAATAAACTCTCCAACATAACTTTAAATCTATGACTCTAAACTTTACTTATGTGCGCACCGCGATCAACTACTTCTTGCAACTAAATGAATTCGGAAACACAAGTTTCACAACAAAAGGGTCTAACTGCCAGCCACTTCTTCCGAGGGAAGATCGTAAGGAGGTAAAAACTCCCACTTCCGAGGGAAGTCTTCTTTGTAGATACGCCGTGTTTCTCGGTATTCGATTGTTCTCGGAAGGTTCACTATGGCCAGGTGTAATGCTTCTTTGCGCAGCGCGTCTGTGACCTCGTTACCTGTGAGGCAGAGATGACCAGAGAGCCAGATGATCGTCGCTGGTGACCGATTGCGTTTCCATAGTCATCAGGTGCATGCGTCAGGTCTTGGAACTGTCGTGGTCGGGCAATAAACTGTTTTGTTGCTCAAGACTCTCGGATCACTGCAAGAGAATCTGACAGAAGAACATGGTGAAACTCAGCGTTGGTGGCCTATTCAATCGCCCTCTCTCCTCCATTACTGCATTCACGACTGAAGAGTCATCGCTCATCCGGAAGCTTCCATGGTGGTCGTGAGAGGGCACATAAAGGAGCACGATACATCACCTGCTGTTTTCCGTGACCCGCCCGTGTAGATAGTCACTCGTCCTTCGTAGACTTGTAGGCAGTGGCGTCACGAGGCGGGTGCGGGGGGTGCGGACCGCACCGGGTGACACCCTCAGAGGGGGGTGACACCCAACATGAGAAAATGATGAAATTTTTGCAAGATGAGGAATTCCTTAAAAAGGTCATCAAATTTTTGGGAGACGAATTCCTAAAAAAAGGTCATCACTTTTTTGGGGGGAGACGAATTCCTAAAAAAGGTCATCACATTTTTTTAGGGTGACACCATGACTTACCGCACCGGGTGACACCAGCCCTAGTGACGCCACTGCTTGTAGGTGACCTTGGATCAGGGCTATCCTTCTGGAGAGGTCGTCATGTGTCTCTGAGCTTCCTTAGGGGAGTGGTGTCTGTTACGGGTGGGTGAAGTCGCCATGGTGGGCAGTTCCCCACCAACACCATCGCTTAACCACCATTCTCTGTCTCATGCTTCTCTTTTTATTATCACCACACAGGCTTTCCCATCGAAATTAAAGTTGCACTTCTTCAAGAATTCCTACCCTAACCATCACATCTTACGCCTTGGAAGCCTTCTCGTCCTCAATGAAACCCGTCTTAGCATTTCTCTGCTTTCTCTCTTTGGCTACCGGACTCGAATCTCCACTGGACATCCCTGGTTATCCTTCTTACTGTAACTTCTGTTTGATTTGCTCTGAGCATTGCTTAGAACACTTAGAGTCAATTGCTTTTGGATTTTGATTACAGCATAGATTTATCAATAATACGCCATTTTTCAATAATACCTTATACATGTGAATTGTTATCCTAGGGGTATGATTTTACACGATCGGGGATAGAAATGGTTTTCCCCCGGATACTCTGTACTGGTAGATTCCATCCGGGGGATAATAGTTTTAGGACGGATAGTCTGTCACGCCGCACGCGACACCGGCACTCGGACGCAATAGGCGCAATTGCGTCTACTTTTTAAAGAGTTTTCGTCTATGTAGCGGTAGGCCTATGTACAGTTCATTTATGCTTCATTGTCACAAGAATGACGATGACCTCTGATTGACCAACATGACTGGCAATGTTTATGTCTTAAATAAGTTCGCGACTTTGTGTCTACGTTTTTGGCGTCTGGGTGGCGCCACTGCAAACTACTAAATTCATCATGTACTCCATCGACCCCTATATATCACCAGTCAGCTACGTCTTGTCTACTCCATCATCAAAGGCAATCCCACATTAACACTTTACCAAGTGTGCAATCTCTGTGTAATCTAACTCACCAGTTGCATTTGCACATGCTAACATGTAGATGTAAATGTACGCGATTTTCTATAGCGACCGTTTATGGCCTCTACGCTGCTCATTTTTCGATGAATTGATCGGGTGAGATCCTTCACCACCGCTGACCGTTTGAATGGGTGCCACGTCACTTAAGGTCCCCGTGTTGGGACCGTGCTAGCCCGAGGTTTAAATCCCTGGAATAAGCCACCCTCGGGAAGCGAACCACGCACGGTCCGTATGCTCTCTAACACAGAGGCGCATGAGACGCAGCCTACGTACCAATGTAGCTGACTGGGCCAATATCAGTTTATAGTTTGTAGAAATTAGGAACCGTGTTGTTTACTTCTGCTTTTGTACGCATATATTCTACAAATTGGCGAAATACAGATAGGCCTACTCTATACATCACCTTCTGCGTGCAGTTACTCAATTAACTCTCCTCCTGGATGTCTTCTGATCTCGTGCGCTTGAACCTGTCTGAAATCGAAATCGTGCTAAAAGGCCTGCTGCCGTACCACAGACCAGCTAAAACATTCCCCACCACTCTATCTCTTCAACCTAGACTATGTCTTTACCGATTCCTCTTATTTTTCTTCTAAGCGCAAATTATATGTAATTTTTGACAGAGACTTTATATCACTCATCTTTCCCGTTCTTGCCTGAAGGTCATATCCGTGACCTTCGTACAATATGCCAAAAGCTTGACTTCAAAACTACATCTACCATCGCCACATCCTGTCTTACGGTCTGATATTCTGGATATTACGGCTTTGTTTTGGTGTGCCATCGGCTGATGCTTTGTGCATTAGACAGAGGCACAATAGAAGCTACTAATTACAATTGCATCCATAATACACGCTAAATTAGACAATTGGAAATCACTTTTCCTGATTATAGTCAGCAACCAAAATAACAACCTTCAAGCTAGGCCCTATTCAGAATGCAGTCGCTCGTGTTGTCACTAAACCCCCAAACACTATCACATCACTCCTGTGCTCAATTCACTTCACCGGCTCAAAAAAGTTAAGAAACAAAGTACAAAGCTCTATCACTTACATAAGTACACTCCGATTAACCAAACACTCCTATTTTCGTCAGTAAGTTGTAGCCAACCATTCCGCTCCTCTTCCGCCCTAACATTTCGTCGCCCTTGTGTCAATTAATCCATAATATTTGAAAATCGTTGTATAGCCCGAGCTGCTTCCCCCTCTGAAACAAACCTCCACGAGAATTGCGACAGCTATCCAGCCCATCTACAAACTCACCAACTCTTTTAATGTCTATGCAAGTCTGCTACTGATAGCTGAAAACACTCCATCACAAATCCCATCGGGCCTCCTCCTGTTTCCTTAACTTTCTGGCCGCTCCAATTCTAAGCATCACCAACCGCAGCCACCTGATTTTCTGCCTGCCTGACCCTTGAGTCTTTGACCTGTATCTGACCTTGCCTGGCCCCAGATTTTGTTTTGACTGAACTCCTGCAAATTGGTTGGTTCCCGCGTGTAATGAGTATATTCCTCTAAACACACAAATACACTTATTAGATGATTATTGACCAGATAGAATAGTTAAGTTAAGGTGTGTTGAATATAGTATTTGTTTGAGTGGAAGGGGAATTGTAACTGATAGTTAATTAATTAAGAAACCAGCACATATAACCAGCACTTTAAGATGTGAAATACAACATAAGTTTAGTGGGGCAGTTTAGAGGTTTAAAGACGTTACCTACCAGTTGGCGAGACGTGATTGGTCGGTTTGTAATCTACTGGTCAGTTGGACGGTCGTCTGCTGGACATGCGCCGTGAGACGTTTTCAACCGAAGAAGGAGAGTGGTAATGCCGGTCTTGTCATGAACGGTCGATGGCGTAAGACGGTATAGTAATTGACTCCTGAATTGAGCGTACTGAGTGCAGAAAACGCTGAAGAAGTTAATTCAGTTTGCTGGGTCGAGTGGTGAGCAACTTGCGAACGTTTGTCGAATTGTGGCGATAGCCAAGCTATGAAGATATAATCGAAGAAGTAGATCGATTAACTGATATCGAACGTAAAGTCGGCGTTGGAACTAATCGAACGTTTACGAAGTTAGTAGCGAATCTTTACTGCGAACTTCCAAACAAGTTTGGTATAAATTGATTCGGACTGATAAGGAGAACAATCGCTGTTCGAGTTGTTGTTATTTTGGGCGAACTTTGAATAACTTTCCTATGAAAACGACAGAGCGTCGGCAATCTACGATACAATGGGATTCATCGAGTGAAACATTTACATGCTTCAACTACAAAGCAACGCCAGCAGAGAAAGGAAATCGAAACTCTTATGAAACAATCTCCTCATCGAAATAAGAAGATGCATCCTCATCGCGGGAGGGTAACTCGTAAATCATAACAGTTAATTAGATAATAATAACTGTGCTGGTTTAGGTAGAATAAATTAGACCTTATTAATAGAACTTTACTGCTGGGTATTTAAACTCTGCGACTTAACACTCATACAAACTTTGACATTTATATATACCGTATTTTCGCGGATATAACACGCACTCGTATATAACACGCACACGAATATAACCCGCAACTTTTAAGGGTTTGTGTAAAAATAGAATTATATATCACGCACCCGATTATAAGACGCATGTATTTTCAGGCGTCCACCAACGAAGTGATAGACAAATGCGTCGGGTAACGTTAGTGTTACGTAACCTAATAAGATTTCTAACCGAATATAGTAATAACTGTTTCTATTAGACGCAAATAAAAATCATTTATTTGATAAAAATTCCTTTTGCAAAGAAAGTGAAGATTCGTGAAAAAATCGAACATTTCAACCAAGTCTTCTATTTAAATTTTCTAAACAAGCGAAAATTACCTTGTTACTACTTCTTTACCGGAATCTTCACTAGGTAAGGTCTCTCCCGTCAGAAAAGAAAGTGAGTATGATGAAAGCTTTGATGTATTTGCAGAAAGTGATTACAATTAAGCGGACAATTAACTAGATTACTAGAACGAGGACGATTCACTATCGTAGACTATATCTCTCTTAAACGACGAGCGGAAGTTTTATCACCTAGGGCCACACTAGCGATTTTACCGTATAACGACCTATAAAGTAACCAATTTTGAACTGGTTATATCTCAGTCAATTCTTGACCTACTGATATAATGTAAACATCATTCTCTAGCATTTTATCTCCTCTTCCCATCCATACGTTCAAAGTTTGACAGAAAAAAGTTTTGGGTCACGCGATATTTTTCATCCCACTTCACGCGTTCCGACAACGTACGCATGTAAAATCGTGTCACAGTCGGGATATCCTTTGCCAAAGCCACTTTATTATCTTCATTTGTTACATGAGATAGTTTTTCATTGTCAGATTAATCAAAACTATCATCATTTGAATCTAATTTCTCACGCAAACAGGAAGTTTATTTCATTCCAGAATCCGCGAGTCCTATCCGCCATATTGGGTAATTCAAATACGCAATATATTCAAAAGTCCGCTTTTGTTAGTTGAATTACGTATTTACATTCCCATTCTAAAAATATCTTCCACTATTTCTGTGATTAATTATATTATCTTCACCTACAGGACGTAAAGTTTCGAAAATACAACGCTTTTGTTAGGTTGACAGACGTCATTCAAATAGTATACGGGAGCATACGCGTTAGTACATATATTTAGACTTTGTGTAATATTAAATTTATATAACACGCCCACGAATATACCACGCATCTAGGGTGCGTCGTTTGTAAAACTTTGTATAACCCGCGGGTTATATACGCTAAAATACGGTATATTTAAATATCGAGAACTGTCTTCCTTACTTGATTTGCTATAGATAGAATGATTCATTAATATATGATGGGGGCTCAGAGCTGTGAATTAACCAAAGTAACGGGGTGTATGATCAATGCCCATCCCTCAGATAGAATAACCAAATAAGGGATCGTAGAGTCGTTACACCGCGACTTAGCTTTCTTTGGGTGCTGTAGAAATCTGGAGAGATGATAACAATTACGATTGTCAACATGTTGACATAGTCAACAGACAATTTGGAATCAACAATCTTCTTTCGGTTGTTTCATGAAAGGAAACTCAGCTGTGCTTCAGTCGATTTGTTTGTTTAAAGGAGTACTTTACATTCCACTTCTTCCCTACCGTGTTTCTTTAAGAAACTTCTTAGGAAATTATGCACTTCTATTTTACTCAAACGTTTACATGCCACTGTTATACTTACCACAAATTGCACTCCATTGAACTCTCCACTCCCCCCCAAAGTCCTACCTGCACCTCACCGCGGTGGGGGGGGGTGAGCAGCTAAGTAGGGGATTGCCCGGTGGCGCTATGCCATCAGTGGTGAAAGTTCAGTGGTGAAAACCCTGGACTGAAGGACCACCTTGGGCGACTCGTGAGGTGGACAGGCTCACCGGGAACCCCGAAAATAGCTGGCCAACGCAGGAGGCAGGTGTTTGAAGGACACCTGAGGGCGCATGAGGCCATAACTGGCCCACCGGCTTCCTTACCCTGCCAGAAGAGGATTGGTCACCATCTGGTAAAAAGACCAAGAAACCTTAATATGACTGGAGACGTCAAGTTGAGGACTCATCGTCGGCCCCGGCCTGACGGAAGAGAAACAAAGAAGAAGAAGAAGAAGAACTCTCCACTGTATGCAGTCTGTGGCATGCCTATTATGTTTTACTCTACTGAGCGCACTACGGTTGCAAATTGCTTTCCAGGTGGTCTTTTCATGGGTTGGTAAAGTTGTCGCCCTCGGCGACTTTGTGAACTATTGCGATAGCTTTTAGTGTTATGGTTTGGCTGTCCGTCAGTCTGTCTGTCTGTCTAATCATCTGCCTACTGCCTGTTTGTCTGTCTGCGTGTATAGTACGTCATCGTCTCAAATGAAAATCGAATTATTTTACCATCACAAATCTTTGTAAAAATCTGTTCAGCACGAAAGATCCGCTATCTATCAAATAAATTTTTACGGCGATGCATTTTTTTTATCATTCTGACTACGAGTTTCTGTTGAACGTCAATATGAATATGAAGATACTTTGACTTGATACTAGATTACTTGAGCTGCGTCTTACAACCAGAGTAATTTGCCTCAACAAATCTATAACTGAGCGCCTCTGAGTAGATTCCTTGAAGGGGCGCTATATAAATCTGATAGATGGATGGATGGATGGATGGATGGATGGATGGATGGATAGATAGATAGATAGATAGATAGATAGATAGATAGATAGATAGATAGATAGATAGATAGATAGGTAGGTAGATAGATAGATAGATAGATAGATAGATAGATAGGTAGGTAGATAGATAGATAGATAGATAGATAGATAGATAGATCGATAGATAGATAGATAGATAGATAGATAGACAGATAGATAGATAGATACATAGATAGATAGATAGACAGACAGACAGACAGATAGATAGATAGATAGATAGATAGATAGATAGATAGATAGATAGATAGATAGATAGATAGATAGATAGATAGATAGAGAGACAGAGAGACAGACAGACAGACATACAGACGGACGGACGGACGGACGGACGGATAGATTGATAGATAGATAGATAGATAGATAGATAGATAGATAGATAGATAGATAGATAGATAGATAGATAGATAGATAGATAGATAGATAGATAGATAGATAGATAGATAGATAGATAGATAGACTGATTATCTAGACACCTTAATACGAATACGTGTAACTTTTGCCTTGGCTGGGCTAGGAGCGCTTCTGAGTAGGTTTCTTGAAGGTGCGCCATATTAAATTTCCGAATGAAGGTATGAATGAATGTCTATAGTGTCTGATCGACTCTAACGACTATCTTGTCTCTTTTCTCTCCACATCTGTCTGTCTGCAATCCATCTCCTTCAATACTGCCTCTGTTAAGTAATAATTTGCGCAGAGCTGCTAAGAGCTACGTGTTGGATTCTGATTGTTCCTTATCTCTGGACTTATACGCTGGGTCCAAAACTAGTGATGTCAATCTGAGCTAGAAGGGGAAATCTAACTGCTCCTCCACTGACCGGCTGGACTCCTCACTGAATTAGTATGAAGTAATATAGGACTAGGCCGATGAACAGTGTAATATACTGCTTGAAGTAATATATAACACGATTCTTAATTAAGTTGGCATCTTCCAGAGATACGAGAGTTAATTGGGCCTATAGGGCCTATATCTGCGAGGCGACGTACATGCCTGTGTGAAGTTATCGCCAATACTCTCTAGATAATGCTAAAATCTTCTGTCTGTATAGATACGCTCGATATCACCCTCCTTCCGCCAAAACTCTATTAACTTCCTTAGCGCATAGGCCGCTTCACAGTGTAATATACTAAAACATCTTACTCGTATACTTTCTTACTTATTGAAATCAACGTTGCGATAGATCTCGATAGCTGCTGGCTTAAAAAAAACAAATATGCTATGTATTTCATACGCACGCACGATGGAAAGTAATCGATATATCACGGTAAAAATATCTTGACAAATGTTGAGATTAACAAAAAAAACTATATTCGAGCAGAATATTTTTAGACACATTATCAATCATGATTTAGGCCTATTGCTGTAAGCTAAGTTGGTAACTCTTATAAAAAAAACTTCTTTTCGCATCTGCTGCCTTAAGTAGGCCTATATTAAATTGCTAACGTCTCACGATGACATCAGTAAAAATAGCCTACTTGACTAGCCTATAAATATCCATAGATATCAGGCTTATGCGGTCATGCTATTTCGTACATTGTTACAGGTATGGTTTGTCACGTGTTTTAAATGTAGACAAAGATAGGCCTACAGCAAAGCATATCTTTTGAATGTCATGCATAGCTTATGCACATCTTATGCATCACTTATGCGCCGCTTACACAGTCTATGTTATGTCCAATTGCTCAATGCGTAGTCAGTCTCAAAAGCTGATGCCAACAAATGCGCCTTAACCACCGGCGCTTCCATATTCTAGCTTCGCTGAACTCGTGCAGCATCAAAAAGCTTGATATAGGGTCTAAAGAGATCAAAATAAAATTCTAGAGCCTGTTTGCATTAATTTTTACGCATCAGTTTTTAATGTGTTTTTCAGAGACATCTGTAAACTATTTGAAAATGACGCGCTTCTCATTCGTCTTCCTCTTCGTCTCAATTTCTGTGTTTGACAGCATATTATCGAATCCAAGGTTGTCAGCCGCTAGAGAAATTCCATTGGACGCAGTCGCAGCATCAGAAACGCCAGCTTTAAAAAATGAGAGTACGAGAGTAATCGTAATCAACATATAAATAATCCTTCATATATATATATATATATATATATATTATGTATTTGTTTATTATAAATCAACGAAGGTTGAAACACCGCATCACAGCTTACAATAGTCTAAAGCGATAATAGTAATAATGATAATAATAAATAATAAAGTATATATTTCCAGTGCTATGACAAGAAATGTATGTGCTAGCGAGATTTGAGAATTAGTCAGATGGATTGAGGATGCTTCTATACAAAAGGCGAGGGATGAAATTCTTGTCATCTTTGGGTGGAAGAGAATATTCATGTGCACGAGGGCGAAGGGAATAAGTCCGACGTATTTGGGGTGGAAAGAGGCGACGGAGGACATGAGACTCGTTCGAGAGGATAGATCTGAAAAGGCGTTTCTCTGCAGACGAAACACATTCCTCAAATGTTGGATTGTCGAACGGTAGGTAACTTAAGCGCTGCGTCCTGGCATGTAAGCGATCGAGCCCTCGCCGGTCTGCAGCTGTCGTCAAGCCCCACCACGCAGGCTCCGCATAAAGTAGCTTAGCTAAGTAGTAGCTTCAGCTACCACATGCAGGGCGTTGGTAGTAAGCCCATATGCTCGGAGGATACGCAGAGCATGAAGGGAGCCGGAACATGCTGCGATGATTTTATCAACATGAGGAGTGACACGTAGGTCTTGTCCGAAGGGTGACTCCAAGGATGTGCATAGCGTCAACGCGGACCAAGTCCTTCAACAGGGGTGGCTGCTCAGCGCATCTCCTCCTCATGACAAGCACCTCACGAGACTTTGTGACATTTAATCTAAGGTTGTTACTCATAGCCCAACTTGTGATGTTGTTTAGTTCCTCAGGAAGCGTTGCTCTGGCTCTCGACCCCACTAACAAGTACAGTAAGTATCATCCGCATACTTAGACATTTTATTCTCAGAATTTATTCTCATCGTTATTGTTGTCTTCTTATTCTTCATCGTCATATTTGTCGTGGTCGTAGTCATCATCATCATCATCTCAACCACTTTCATCGTCATTGTAAATGTCATCATGAGCTAGAAAAACAGCCTGTCAGCTCTTTTTAATCCTATAAAGCCTATCCTGGCCTGTATCTCCTCCACAGGCACCAACCATGTCCTTAGGCAACGAATCATGACGTGTTTGCTACGAACGGAAAATTAAGGTCCATGCAACGGTTAAGTGATGTTTTGTTGCAGGAATGGAATGTGGTACATCGAGTACTAAGATAACTGAACGTATCGTTGGAGGACAGAAGGCGGATCGGCATGCGTGGCCATGGCAAGTCCAAGTTGTCTGTACGACGAATGGTCGTTCCGAGGCTTGTGGCGGCAGTCTGGTTTCCGAGAAATGGGTTATTACTGCCGCACATTGCTTGTAAGTGTAAATTACTCACCTATTGTTTGTTAATTTATCTAATCAGAACAATTCTACAGCGTAAAACTTGGAATTTTAAGAACTAGTGTTAGAGGGTTTGCTGAAATAACACGTGACAAAAAAACAACGTTTGAGAAACCAAGGCTGCCAGTGCCACAACTTTTGCTTTTCATTTGTCTCGGCAGTAAATTTTAAAATGCATTGGTGCTCACTAATTTGCATTTTATATAAGCTTATGTGCAATTTCAACAAAGCCGTTGACGATCATTATTTAACTGCCAACTTCTTTATCATTATATTTGTTATTTTCCTTTATTAACGCAGGATGGTTTTCTAAATAACTTGAACACAATTTTTGTACTCGATATTATATAAAATGACCAAGAGCTGACGAGTACAATGACCATTCAAGCGAATGAAATGGTCCAAGATAGCCTACAAAATATCAGACCGGATAGGACATCGCCTAGTTTAACAAGGTCCGCGCATCCAGCCGGCGAACTCTGCTTCCGCGCATCAGCATGAGTCCATCGTAACTTCTTATGTCTTCGCCCTTCCTCTTCGAACAGTACTGCTGCGTATACGTACCGTTGCATTTAAATTGTTCAACAAATATTTACAAACTGTTTAGAGGCGCTTGTTTAGATCAATCATTATCTAATGATGCGTGCATAGGCCTACATACGTGCAGCGCCTTCTTGAAGTAGGCCTACCCTACAAAACGAGCTAGGCCTACATTAAGAGTATTTGGTGCATAACAGTACTACTACGTAGATACATATATTCAGCACTACATACATCCATGCGTATATACGTACGTACGTACACACACAGATACTGACATACCTATATACACACGCGCAGAGGCGGATTAAGGCATGTTCAACATGTTCGGCCGAAAAGAAAAAGTGCAAAAAGAAGAAAATTAAATATTTTGATATTATTGTTATTTGTTAAGTCTAAAATAGTAAAAATGAGCACATAAGAGACTCAAGGACACCTTTCCGAATGAAGAGATAGCGCTGCGAATATATCTTGTTCTCATGGTGACAAATTGCAGACTGAGAACGTCAATGTGGGAAGACAGACTTGTTAGTTTGACATTGTGGAGCATCGAAAGTGACATACTACGTGAGCTACATTTTGACGACATAATATTGGTGAATTTGCAAGCCAAAAGGCTCGCAAAGTATATATATATGTGTGTAAATTCCATGACAATTTGAACGATATTGAGTCATTGTCAATTCATAATTTGTTGCTTATAACTCTCTATTAGTTTTATTACAATATGTAAACTGCAAACACTCCGACTAATCAGTTAAAACTATACTGTAAGCCTTAGCCTATTAGGTCTATTTTTTATATTCTGTAATGTGGCAGGCCTGCAATTGTAGTATACTTTTACCACGAGTCACTGTAATATTGTTAAACCGTAAGAGATGTATAGGGTCTACTTTAACACTAGACTAGATGATTATGAAACCTATTGATATTGTACAAAAAGAAAGAAGGCACGAATTAATAATAGACGTTGAATATAGCACGTTTTATGTGTCCTTTTGTTGTGATTCTGTAGGGCTGGGGCCCCACAGTTTTAATGAACTGTTGTTCACCACATTTGTTAATCCGGCCCTGCATACGCATGTATATGTCTGCATGTATGTACACATCTATTTATTTAGTGCCAGAATCGTCGTACAAGGAAGTTGGATGAATAGACAGACATGATGGCTTCTGCCTATACCACATACTACTCGGATTACCCACTCTTAATTACTCTTCCACGATTAGCAAAGTTCATCCATATGATTGGGAGAAAAAGTAAAATCTGTCTTACTTAGGCCTAATTGTCCGTTTCTGAATCCTCACTATTAGCACCATGCCGATACAGTCGCATCTCTGGATTCATTTCTACCAGTTATTACTGTTACACAGCCCATACTGAAGTTATAGTCGTAGTATGGGACTTGAGAATCGAGAGTAAGACAGAAATAGGTCAGAGATGCACATGGGATTTAACTGTATAAATAGTTGCATCGAAACCGTTTCAGCTCCAGCAACAGTTTGACCCATTGACCGAGTGGAGAGGGGGAGAAGACGTTACTATAATAAGATGCCAAAGGATGTACTACTTAAGACAGTTCAGCAATCAAGTTGGGAAACGGACAAGGGCCCATACAGACATACTGACAAAGGGCCGTAGGAACACACAGACTCACACACAGACACACAGCCAGAACCTGAGTGAGCTTGACCGCGCAGCCAGTAACAGAATAGCGAAGTCAGTAACGGCGAATGGACTACGGGCAATAGACGCAGTAGAGGATGGTATAGGTAAGGTAACACGACTGTAGGGCGAAGAGAACCAGACAGACAGACACGCATAAATCGAGGTCGGACTGCATAGTTTATAAAAGACTGACGGTGTGGTCCGTTGGGGTTGATTGTGAGAATTGTTGTGCGATGCCTTGATGCATCTCACACTTGTGAGAGGCGTGCAGAACTGCAAAGCGCAGAAGACTCAGACGGTTTCGAACATGGCTATGTCACGAATACACTATAGTTGTTCGTTTCGAGCAGATTATATGATGGTTCGTCGTTGCTGTGGTAATCATCTTTAGGTCTCGTAATCATCTGTGGAGTGTAGCTCGAACACTCTGTATGAATTCTGAAGCGTATATATAGGTTGAAGTGGCAGTCATGACGTCGATGACAAACACGTCTGAAGAAACATTCGTCTGCGTATAGAGGTCGGAAGGATATCTGCGTTATAGACAAGCAGATTATGCTTATCCGACATTATGGATAACCTAATTTTCAGAATTTCCGACACTAATAGAGGCTATTGAAACTCTCACAGGTTTTATAACCACTCCAAGATCAACAGAGATGGATGTAAGGTTTATCTGGGCAAGCACTATTCTTCTACCATCAACAGAATCGAGCCTGAACAAGTAATTACCGGCATTGAGAGCTATTTTCTCCATGAAAAATACAACGATCACCGCTCTTCACTTGACTTTGACATCGCCCTTCTGAAATTGGCAAAGACTGTGCAGTTTAACAACAACATAAAACCAATTTGTCTTCCGTTTTGTCGACCTGAACTGAAGAACACTTCAATTTGTTATGCAACCGGATGGGGTCGCGATGATAGAAGTAAGTAGTGACAATTGACAAGGCAACAGATAACGATAGTTATTTCTTAATGAGTGATCATAGTGATTTTCTCACAAAATTGTTATTATTAATAAATATCAGAAAAATTGTGATAAATTATGGCAAATTAAGATTGATTGGTTCTCTACATATTAAAAATAACGCAAAATTATTTTCCACTGCATATAATGACATGGTCGAGAAATTTCTCAACAGAAAATCTGTGATAAATTATGACAAATTACAGAGACAGATATTCAGTTAGCTATCCTCAAACTGCATTATTATTATTATCATTATTGTTATTGAGTGATTAATTAATTAATTATCAACTTCTATTAGCAACTTCTGTGGTTCCGGTGTGTACTGTAGAAGGCATTAACCAATGATGCACCAAAAGCAAACCGTAATCAAGTCAATGTCCAGATGATCAGTCCTCCAAGACAGAGAGACAGCCAACGGTGGATTAATAACAATTTTAAGTTTACAACGAAGTGACATAGGCGATTGAGCAGAATGAGCAGCCACAGGGAGAAATTCCAAAATTTAGGTCCAGCAAATGAAAATACTCGTTCATCGTAAGCTTAGTTTTTAGATAATTATAACAAATGCTGCAGTGTAAGTACATGTACCGGTACTGCGTGGCTAGGACGAAGTGGAGGAATGGGACTTACCACTCGACAAATGACCGAGGATAATGGAGATCATTTATTCGTACTCATCGCCGCCAACAGGCTGGCGTTAGCAACTGATGATGATGATTATGTGCTTAATGCTTATATAAGAACTGACTCCTAATACTTAGACGTATAACGATTTGCATATAAGTAAGTAAGCAAGTGAGCATATAACTGAGTAAATAGCTTTTTTGCATCTGAATAGCGCACTTGCTTTACATTGTATAAAACGATAACATAATATGTTATCGTTTCAGAAATATTATTTGAAATAGACTATAACAAGTTTGCACAACTAAATACAGCTTAAGACATATCGATTCAGAAAAGTATGTTTAAACAGTTCAGACATAACAATAAGCAACATGAAAGGATGACCTCTCTTGCGAAATGAGTACTTGTTCTCACGATGAGGTGGCAAGACCTGATGAATGCGATTTCTTGAAAGATTCCAGTCTGCTCGAGTAATCAGTTCTTCTCCAGTTTAGTTCTTCCCACACATTTGCCATTTGGAGCCTATTTAAGCTGCATTAATTTGCGTAGCATCATGTGAGGCTGCAAATCCAGCATATATAATTGCTAGAACCTAGGTTCAAGACAGCTCTAGGATCACGTGCTTTCAGGTCAGGCCCGCTGAGAGGGAGGCAGGGGTCAAATGCCAGGGGCCAGGCGATTTTTAGGGGCCAGGACCTGGCCCGCAATCAGCTTATGAAAAATGGTATAATCAGTTATGCAAAGTGCATGATTCATGCCTTTTTAAATACAATATTACTGACATTTAACTGCAAGCAGTTTAAACTTCAAGCATCTGAATATTAGCTTAGGCTACTTGTCATAGTTGTAGGCTATATATAAATAGTATATCGCACGGTCGTACCAGCACTTTTATTTTTTCAATTTGATTCTTTAAAAATTTTTCTCAAAAGGCCTAAAGATAGTTTAAAGGCCCGTGACTGCTCTACCCAGGGGCCCGGAATTTCTGTCAGCGGGCCTGTTTCAGATACTGTGTTTCTCGTATTTGAATCGTATACCCCAAAAGGCCTGACTTGCCAACTTGCCAACAAATCTATTGTATTAATCTGTCAACCTGTTGTGAAGTGAGTATGGCTAGCAGATGATCGAACCAGGCTGAAATTCTTATCTTGTATTTTTTTACACAGACACAAACAACACTGCTGAAACTTTAAAACAGCTGCAGATGCCAGTTCATGACGATTACAGTTATTGCAAGTTTAGCCAACATGCGACTAAACAAAAAATTTGTGCTGGCAGCTGGTGCGGTAAGGGTCATGTCTGCAGTGGAGACTCCGGAGGTCCACTAGCTTGCAGAGAAACAGACGGAAAATGGTACCTACGCGGTGTGGCATCGTATGGGCCTAAGGGATGTCACTCAGTGGCGTCTTTTACTAAGGTGACTGCGTTTAAGGATTGGATTACAGAAAAAATTGCAAGTAAGTGCACTTTGAGACTATCAAATAGGCTTGTGACATATGTATATACAAAGATTCTGTGAATAAGAACTACTGGTGTATCTTAATAGTTGAGTAAAATTTATGGGCCTATCTTAAGTCTAAAATTTGCTCTTGAGCAAGTTTAAAAAACTGATTTACCTAAATTCGTTTGTCAGTAATACCAAATTCGATTGTATCGAAATCGTGCTGTTACACCGTGCGAAATGCTCAAACATCCGGGATGTTCTAGTTTCGATCATCTTCGAGACCAGGGTTTGTCCAGTGCGCCTGAAAACATCTGCAGTTGTGATGAGCGCAATGTATGTAACTCGCAGGTCTCTAGCCGAATCTTTGTATTCCAAAATCCCCGGTTGAGATCGTTCATACAGTCGCGAGCAATTGCTCTTCGACGTCGCATTTCTATGCCGTGGTTCGCTGTCGCCATCTGTCTAGACGTTCGACCCAAGGTAGATGAATCTTCCTATCAGTTCCGCCATGCTTCCCACAACCCGTATTCTATCTGGAATCGAAGGAGGCTCCACCTTAGTTTGGATCTTGGCTTTGGCTTAATTAATCTTCATTCAAACCTGGTCCATTATTTCTAGCAACAGTACCAGGGTGTCCAGAATTTTGGGAGAAGGGCCACATCATCGGAGTAGTCCAGATCCGAGAACAGCTCCTATCCAATATGTGCACCGCTTGTCCTTCGGCGACAGTCGGCCTGAACTTTTGATTCTGTAGACCGCACAGCTTTCTGGGAGTTGCTCCGCTAATAAAAACTCGTGGATCTAATAAGAAAGCTATACGCCAGCACAGTGAGCGCAGTACGTGTTGACGGTGTGACTTCTGATTGGTTTATTGGTTTATTGTGGAAAGCGAAATGCGACAGGGTTGAAAACTTTCCCCACACCTTTCTGCCGCCACTGGACGAGGTCAAGATTCATACTAAATATCGGCCCGGCAAGGTATTTGACGCTTTGACTGAGTGAAGCATTGCATCACCAAATTGGTGTAAGGGGAATTGCAGGGCCAGCTGTCTTTATGCGCCAATATGTGCACGTCACCGAGAAGCAACTGGGCGGCTATACAATTATGCTGATTTATTCGAATTGTTTTGAAAAACGGTTGGTTCTGCATCAGCGTGACCTCAATGAACTGTGACCTCATAAATGATCTATGTTTTTTTGGGCGCTTTCTTCAGGATCGCATTGGTTTATGTTCACAAATTTCGACAGCAATTTGAAACTAAAAGGTGCAAGTCAACATCCAATAAAACGTGTAACTTTGTGTCATATAGGCCTACAATTATACATAGTCAGTGCAACCTCAAATATCCTAAATGCTAAATTTATTAGATCTATTTCTTAGATTTGTTTTCATATCCAATACCAGAGAAAGCTTCCTAACACGTGCCTTAGACTTGTGTCCTTATAATAGGGATTACTGTCGTTGTATCCTACAGCTTGTGTAGGCGACAGTTGTTAGAGTTTAAGTTAAAATTTAGATTAATTCATTCGATTTTCCCCCTACGATCCTACCAATCAAACTGCACTGTTATAGTCCGACATAACTTCAAATTGCTTTGTAACAATAATTCTGGCACAGCATTGTAAACATGTCCCCGAATATCGCGACGTTCAACAGTTTAAAATCATCCGGCATGGTACAATTGAGTGGAACAAAATGCCCTATAAACTGTACATAATATTTCAAGTAGTCCTACACGTTTCTGAGACTGTCACAAGCGCAGAGGCACTCAGTAAGAATCTATAGGCACCTTCGATGTGTGGAACTGCAACAGGATTCTGTGAATTCTAAAATGGATCATGTCAGCATTGTGGAGGTAAAGAGGAGAATAGCAACACCCTAGAATATCGATCTCTGCCACAGACAAAACGGCAGACTAAATATCATCGTACAGTAGATGACGGCTTCAGCAGAGCCTTGTGGGTAACAATGAACAAGCTTTCAAGCGATTGGACAGAACGCGGTCGACCTAGGACCACATGGATTAGATTCGTGGAGAGAGATCTGATACCCTAGAATGTCGAACCTTCACATAATAATTATGGAAGAAGGCCCGAGTTAGATCAGCTTGGCGCCGCTTAATTCTTTGATAGGACGGTAGAGCGCTTGGCATGTAATCGATCAACTGATTAGACTTCGCGTAACGACGATGGACACATTTTTGCGCCTATATGTATCTGTCATGAAGTAGCATAAATTGGTACCGGCTAAACTGGGAAGTAGGTCTAAAGAGGAAGTCCTGTGATGCACTCGTCCCGTGTCCCGGACCTTTAGATTAGCCCACTGTCATCTCAATGCAGGAGTGCCTGGAATTGGCGCCTATCCTACGTTCCACTAGGGAAATGGCAGATTTAGTTTTACTTTAAAGACCCAATTTCCAACGATACACCTACTTAGACCATGGGTGAAAACTGACCGGCACCTAATTAGCCACGTTGCTACCAGGCACCGTTGTGGACTTGTGTCCGTGTAATATTGCATATTTAAGTTATTGGGTGATAAATTTCTTTTACATTGTAATTTATACAGCTCAATCTCATGAAATGCCCCTTTCAGTTATTGCATTCTTTCCACACTGAACATGTTGAACATATTTGAAACAGTGTTCATAGTTGCTTAATTCTTCATTCGTAAGTGCCATAGATTGAGATGGAACAGTCAAATTCTGTGACAAGTGTTCAGAATTATATTGCTTTGTTGGATTTATGTCCAAAAGTAGACAACCCTGCCATAATTATCTCAAGATTACTGATACCCGGATTAAATTATAATCGAAATACACATTATAATCATACCAGGAGAATACAGTGTCGTTAAAAAAATTCAATATAATTACCATCCTAAAAGCACCGCATTGACTTTCTGTTCATCAAAGAATCTTTTTGAAATTGGGCATCATAGTTTACAAAAACATTGAACTCTAGCCAAACACAGTACTTAAAGGCAGTCCTTATTCTTCAGTGTTATCATTATTCAACAAGGTCATCTAATTGCCTTCTTTGGTCATATCTAAGATTAGAACTGTGCTTGGTGAACGAGGGATTTCGGTTGCTGGACCTAAATTTAGGATTTCCCTGTGTCTGTTCGTTCTGTTCAGTGGTTTTGTTCTCAACTCAATATCTCTCTTTACAAATTGCTTATCCACTATAGTTATTTCTTTGTCTCAACGGATTGATCTTCCGGATGTTGAACTAATTACTGTTGAATTTGGTGCGTCATCGGTTGATACTTTGTGCATTAGACACCGGCTCGATATAGGCTAATCAGTAGTAATACCACTGAGAATAATAATGTAAATATACGCGATTTTCTATAGCGACCGTATATGGCCTATACCCTGCATGTTCATTTTTCAATGAATTGATCGGGTGAGATCCTTCACCACCGCTGCCCGTTTGAATGGGTGCCACGCCAGTTAAGGTCCCGTGTTGGGACCGTGCTAGCCCGAGATTAAAATCTCTGAAATAAGCCACCTTCGGGAAGCGAACCGCGGTCCGCATGCGCTCTAACACAGAGTCGCATAAGACGCGCAGCCAACGCTCTTACCGATGTAGCTAACTGGGCCGGTGTTTATAATTTATAGTAATAATATTGCTTTTGCCATTTGCCAATCACCTCAGTCTATCATGATGCAGTGTTTTTCTTTTTCAGGCAACTAAGTATGACGACTCAAGTTTCCAAATTTCTCGGACGCTAAAGGAATCTGAAATTTAAAACTGACACTTCGCCACGTTCACTACGCAAAGATATTTTATTGACGTAATAAAGTTCCTGCTCGCATTTATTCAGTCTTTAAGTCATTTAATTAATTATTGCCATTGTAGCGGCATGGTCGCGTTACGGCGCTCTAGAAATTGTCAGTGTTGTTACAATATTATTATTATTATTATAAATAATAGAGGTAGAGTTATTTTTTAGGTCAATGTGGTAACATTTTATTTGTGTATGCGAAATAGATATTTAACAGCTGTTAACTCTCGGGAGTGTAATGGAAAAAGTTAGTGCAAAAATAGAGGTACGTCTATAAAGATGGCCAAAAGGATTATGGCCTCTCAGAAACCCTGCGTTTTATACTTTCATGTCTTAGAATTTAAAATGCTTAACTGCAGCTTAAGTTTAACTGTTTTGAAGTTTTAATAATTTATTTTGTTATACTCTGATCAAACTCTTCTTGATAATAAAACTAATAGTTTATTCTGTTCAAAGTGGCTGCAGCCTGGCAGACTGCAAGATAATGGTAATGATAGTCATATACCCTTAGTGGGTCGACAGTGACTTATCACGGTGAGATGCTACACTGATGCTGAGGAAAGCAGCCGGTCGTCCTGTCACAAGCTATTAGGCTATTAAGCAAAAGCCTGGAGGCGGTCAAACGGACCACATGCCAGGAGCAAATCAGTAACATGCAGCAGAGGCATCTTCTTCCAGCCAGTGCCATGCTCTGTTTTCAGAAGGCAGTACCGGTAGCTAATAATGAGTGTGCAACTGTGCACTGACTGCATGAATAGTCTGATCGCCCTAGCCCCTAGGGTCTATCAGTGTGTTGTAAAAGGGGTGTTGACAATTATGCCATGCAGTCATGATGCAGAGCAGATTATTCATTTAAAGGGGTGGGCGACAGGTAGGCATCTTGGCCGACTTTTTCAAAGTAATTCGTAATTAGCACTTGATTCAATTACAAATTACATCCAATATTGTAATTGAAATACAATTACAATTACTGGACTTAAAATGTAATTCAATTACAGTTACAATTATAGAACTTGTAATTCAATTACGTAATTCAATTACATGTATTTCAATTACTGAACAACACTGGTAGGGAGAGGGGGCAAAATGACCCCTTTAACGGTTTTTCCTTATTTACAAAGTGAGAAATAGCATTTTAAACGTGCAATTATTGTAGGGTCTAGTACTGAATGTCCCCAATAGAGTATTAGTTAGATTCGATAAAATTCCAAAAAGATGACATAAAAAATAAATAGATACAAAGTGCTTCAAAGGGGGCGTTTTGCCACGCACTTTGGGCAAAACGCTCCCTTTTCTCATGCAATTTAGTCCTTAATTTAGTGCTAGCCTATTCGCATTTAGCGCGCAAAAACAGTTGCTTGAGTGTTTTGCCACAAGCTCAGGCATAATTTGTGGGTTACGAGGGGTACTCGTACTCCCACTTTTTGGACTGGGGTACCGCACCCCCCACTTTTTGAACAATGCCAATCAATATTTTATTATTGTGCCTCCCAAGATATTGCAGCATGTAAAAAATTGGTACCCCACTTTTTAGACAAGTTACGACCCTGGCCACAGGATTAGCACCCAAGAACCTATGTGACCTCGTTCGTTTTGCCAGTTTCAGCTACTTCCCTCCGTCCATTACGATCGCTTAATCGCCACGATCTTTCTGTGCCACGAGCCAGGACCACTATGGCCAAAACTCGAGCCTTCTCTTGCATTAGTCCTACTCTATGGAATCAACTCCCTCCATTGCAACGTGCCTCTTTATTAGCCTGTGGCCCAAGTGCCTCGTTCAGCTGTCTGAAAACCACTTTCTATTCACTAGGTCTTTCGCACTGGGAGCGCCTCTGATTAGCGAATACTGTGAGAGGCGCTTTATAAATGTTTAGATACAATGCAATACAATACACTGGGTTGTATTAACGTAGAGATATGGGAAATGGGAAGACAGTGGATTGGATGGTGAAGAGTTTGCGATGATAAGTAAGGTGGAAGTATTACAGAGTGTTAAATATTAGAGAAAGAACTTCGAAATGAATGTTTTCGGAGTTTTTCATCGACAATCGGGGCTCGCACAGTCTTGCCAAGCACATTAAATGCACAGGGAGGCTAGTTATAAAACAATTATCCATATCACATAGTCCATTTACACTCATTGGTTAGGGAACAAGGGTGGCCGTTGAATTAAGGTCGCCCTCTTTGTTAACTGAAATTCGATCATGGCTGGAGAGTCAGCTGTAAGGAAAAGTTGGGTTTACCGTCATGACGAAGCCTCTTCAGTGACTGAAAACATTGAAAGCATCAAAACAATTAGTGTGTATGCCTATTCAATAATTAAGAATATTGAAATCATCAAAACAATTAATGTATAGGCTACCTATTAGAACATCATAAGATATCAAAAAATAATTTATCAAATCTTTGAACAGTTCTTCAAGTAGCTACTCCACAGTGTCTTAAATCGGAAGCAAGTGGGTGCATTTCGAATGTTCATTAGTACAGCATTTCAATCGGCGGTAGGACCTAATTAATACTTGCATATGAGAGACATAAACCAAAACCAGCCCTTCTATAATGACCATGCACGTCTACTACCTTAGTAAAAAACTTAACCCTTTGAACCCGGAGTTCCTTAGCGATTCGGCACATTTACACTTCTACCCATACTCTTATATGCCACTATTGATACTTACCATAAATTGACTCTATTGAAATCTGCGCTGTATCTATACATCTCTGGTACCGGTATGCTTATAATGTTTTACTCTACTGAAGCGCACTAGAGCTGCAAATTGCTTTCCAGGTGGTCTTTTCATGGGTTGGTATAGTGCTCGTCCTCTGCGACTTCAGAAGATATTACGATAGCCTTTAGTGTTATGGTTTGCTTCTTCGTCAGTCTGTCAGTCTGCCTGATCATCTGCCAGTCTGTTTGTGTGTCTGCGTGTGGTACGTCGTCGTGTTAAATGAAAAGCGAATAATTTTACCATCATAAATCTTTGTAAAAATCTGTGCAGTACGACAGATCTTATGATCTTATCAGATTTTTACGGCGATTCATTTTTTTATCATTCTGACTACGAGTTTCTCTTGAACTTCAATATGAAAGTACTTTGAATTCATGCTAGATTACTTAAGCTACGTCTTACAACCAGAGAAATTGGCCTCAACAAAATCTATAACTGAGCGCCTCTGACTAGATTCCTTCAAGGGGCGCTATATAAATCTGATAGATAGATAGATAGATAGATAGATAGATAGATAGATAGATAGATAGATAGATAGATAGATAGGTAGGTAGGTAGGTAGGTAGGTAGGTAGGTAGCTAGGTATGTAGGTAGGTAGGTAGGTAGGTAGGTAGGTAGGTAGGTAGGTAGGTAGGTAGGTATGTAGGTAGGTAGGTAGGTAGGTAGGTAGGTAGGTAGGTAGGTAGGTAGGTAGGTAGGTAGGTAGGTAGGTAGGTAGGTAGGTAGGTAGGTAGGTAGGTAGGTAGGTAGGTAGGTAGGTAGGTAGGTAGGTAGGTAGGTAGGTAGGTAGGTAGGTAGGTAGATAACATAGACTCCCTAATAGACTGTCTACAGTGTCCAATTGAATCTTACTCTTCTGTCTCCACATCTATCTGTCTGGAATACATCTTCTTCAATACTGCCTCTCTTAAGCTGTAATTTGCGCAGAGCTGCTCAGAGCTAAGTGTTCGATTATCTTTGGACTTAAACGCTGGGTTCCGAAAGAAGTAATGCCAATCTCAGCTAGAGGGCGAGGTCTAACTGGTGTTTATGGACCGGTTAGACTCCCCAATGAATTACTATCAAGTAGTAATTGGCTTAGACTTCTGTTCAGTTTAAAATACTAGCTGACATTAGCCCAGTTAGCTACATCGGTGAGAGAGTAGGCTGCGTCCCATACTCATCTTTGTAAGAGAGCATGCGAAATTGCGGATCGCTTCCCGAAGGTGGCTTCTTTGAGAAATTTAAATCTCGGGCTTGCACGGTCCGAAAACGGGGATGGCGTGGCGCCTATTCAAACGGGCAGCGGTGATGAAGGGTCTCGCCCGATCAATTCATTGAAAAATGAACAGGGTCGAGACTCGACACCATTATACGGTCGCTAACAAAATCGCGTACATTTACATTTACATGATATAATATATCATTCGATTCTTAATTAAGTTGGCATCACCCTGAGATACGATAGTTAATTGGGCCTATCCATCTGCGAGGCGACGTACATGCCTTTGTGAGGATATCGCCAATACTCTCTAGGTATTGCTACAAACCTTCTGTCTGTATAAATAAGTTCGATATCATCCTCCTTCCGTCAAAGCTCCATTAACCTCCCTAGCGCAAAGGCCACTACACAGTGTAATATACTACAACATCTTACTCATATTGTATTGTATTGTATTTGAACATTTATAAAGCGCTTCTAGCGAGAGAGCCATTCAGAAGCGGTCCCAGTGCGAGAGAATAAACAAATTTTAAGAAAGGCAAAGGAGGAAGAGACGCTACCAGAGAGAATAGACGAACGAACAGACGGAGGAAGCTCATTCCAAAGAGCAGTGCCAACTGAAGCAAAAGACCTAGATTGAGCCATTGAAGTCCAGACGGGCAGAGGAAAGAATGGAACGGGAGAAGCAACAAAGTGAGGGCGAGAAATTAATTAACTCACATAAAAATTTCTGAGCAAGACCAAGTTGAGCCTTAAAAATAAGAATGAGGACTTTTGAATTGGATGCGGGCAAAAAGCGGGAGCCAGTGAAGTTTTTCAGCCATAAAGGCGGTGATATGAGAAACTCGAGGAAGATGGGCGATCAATCTATCAGCAGCAATGAGTACAGACTGAAGAGAGCAAGAATGGCTTTGGGAAGACTGATGATGAGAAAATTACAGTAGTCAAGTTGAGAGCAGACAAATGCAAGAACAATTGATGTGAAAATCAAAGATGATACAGTGGAACGGATAGTCCTAAGCACCTTAGGTGGAAGTAGAAAGAGCGGGTGAGTTTGGAAATAGGTTCAGTAGCCTAAATGTGAGAGTAAAAGTTTAGAAATAGGTTCAGTAGCCTAAATGTGAGAGTAAAAGTTTAGAAATAGGTTCAGTAGCCTAAATGTGAGAGTAAAAGTTTAGAGTCACACCTAGATCGCGAACGCTTACTTATTGAAATCAACGGTGTGATAGATCTCAATAGCTGCTGATTTAAAAAACGAAGGCAGTTTCGTACGCACGCACGAATCACGATGATAGGTAATCGATACACGGAAAAAATATCCTGATAAGTTATGTTGAGATTACGAAAATAAAAACTTACACTCGAGCAGAATATTTTTAAACACATTATCAATCATAATGTATAGCTGTAAGTTGTCAATTTTTTAATTCATAAAAAATTCTTTTCGCAACTGCTGCCTCAAGGCTATTAAATTGTTAACGTGTCGAGCTATGACCTAAGTTAAAACAGCCTACTTGACTAGCCTATATATAAGCTTACCCATAGATATTAGGCGGTCATAGTATTTGATAAATTGTCCAATGTATGGTTTGTTGCGTGTTATAAATGTGGATACAGATACAGCACAGCGTATCTTATGCATATCTTATGCATATATTTGGCATATCCTAAGCATGTATTATGCATATCTTATGCATATTCTATGCATATCGTATGCATAGCTTATGCAAAACTTTTGCGCCACTTACATCGTCTATGTTATGTTTAATTGCGCAATGTGTCGTAAATCGGAAAAGCTTATGCCAATAGGTGCTCATTAAACAGGCGCTTCACCATTCTAGTTTCGTTCAACTCGTGCAGCTCAAACCTTGATATTCAAAGATTAAAACAGCTGTAAAGCCTGTTTACTTCAATTTTTGCGCCTCAGACAGATTGGCTCAGTTTTTAATGTCTCTTTTTAGAGAAATCTCTAAGACATTTGAAAATGATGCGCTTCTCAGTCGTCTTCCTCTTCGCCTCAATTACTGTGTTGAACAGTATATTATCGAATCCAAGGTTGGCAGCCGCCAGAGAAATTCCATTGGACGCAGTCGCAGCATCAGAAACGCCAGCCTTGAAAAATGACGGTACGAAAGTAATCGTGATCCATGTAGGCCTAATTATATAGAAAATGATTCATCGTTACCGTTGTCTTCTTATTCTTCATCGTCATATTTGTTGTCGTCGTGGTCTTCGTCGTCGTCGTTGTCGTCGTCGTCGTCGTCATCATCATCATCATCATCATCATCATCATCATCATCATCATCATCATCATCATCATCATCATCATCATCATCATCATCATCATCATCATCATCATCATCATCATCATCATCATCATCATCATCATCATCATCATCATCATCATCATCATCATCATCATCATCATCATCATCATCATCATCATCATCATCATCATCATCATCATCATCATCATCATCATCATCATCATCATCATCATCATCATCATCATCATCATCATCATCATCATCATCATCATCATCATCATCATCATCATCATCACAACCATCGTCGTCATTGTCCTCGCTAATGTCATCATGAGCTACAAAACTAACCTGTCAGCTCAGTTTATTCCTATCAAGCCTATTCTTGCCTCTAGGCAACTAATCATCACGTGTTTGCTACTAACGGCAAATTAAGGCCTAAGCAACGGTTAAGTGCTGTTTTTGTTACAGAAAAATGTGGTATATCGGGTGCCAATGTAACTGAACGTATCGTTGGAGGAGAGGAGGCAGCTCCGCATGCGTGGCCCTGGCAAGTTCTTTTTGTCTGCGACAGCCCAGGTCTTTCCTATATTTGTGGCGGCAGTCTTGTCGCAGAAAAATGGGTTATTACTGCCGCACATTGCTTGTAAGTGTAAATTACTCACCTATTGTTTGTTAATTTATCTAATCAGAACAATTTTATAGGTTAAAACTTATTGGCATTTTAAGAACGAGTGTTTGCGATGTGCTGAAATAATACGGGCAAAATAGCAAAGTTTGAAGCACTAGGGCTGCGACACTTTATGCTGGTCATTTGCACTTTAAAATTTAAACTTTAAAATGAATTGACTCTCACTACTTTGCTCTTTTGTATAAACGTGTATAATTTCAACAAAGCCGTTGCAATCATTCCTAAACGGCCAACTTTCATATATATATTTATATATATGTGTGCGTGCGTGCGTGTGTGTGCATGTGTGTGTGTGTGTGTGTTTGTGTGTGTCAGCAAATGGTTTACTACTACTATTACTACTACTACGTGCAACAGTTTGACCCACTGAACGAGTGTGGGAGGAAGAGACTACGTAACTACGATAATGCCAAAGCATGGACTAGTGAAGCCAGTTCAGCAATCAAGTAGGGAAACGGACAGGCACCAATAAAGACATACTGACAAAGAACCATAGGAACACACACACACACACACACACACGCACGCACGCACGCACGGACACACACTTTGACAGCCAGACACTGGGTGAGAGTGACTGCACAGCCAGTAACGAAGTTAGTGACGGCGAATTGAAGACAGACTTCGGGTAATATAAGCAGTAGAGTTAGGTATATGTAAGGTAACACGACTGTAGGATTTAGAGAACCAGATAGGCACGTATAAATCGAAGTAGGACGAATATATTTGATCAGACTGATGGTGAGGTTGATTGTGAGAAGTCATGAGAGGCGAACAGATCTCCAGAGCGAAGAAGATTCAGACGGTTACGAACATGGCTAGGTTTTGTAGACACGATAGTTGTTCGCCTCGAGCAGATTAGATGATGGTTCGTCGTTGCTGTGGTAATCATTAGGTCTCGTAATCATTTCTGTAGTCATGTAGTGTATCGCGAACACTCTGTATGAATCTGAAGCATATATAAAGTGACAGTTATGAAGTCGATAACAATAAAAGTCTGAAGAAACCTTCGCCTGAGTATAGAGGTCGAACGGATAATTGCCTTATTGACAAGCAGTCAGATAATGCCTATCCGACATCTTGAATAACGTAATTTAGGCCCCTACCGATTTTGTCCGACACTAATGTAGGGTATTGAAACTTTTCGCAGACTTGTGAACGACCCCAAGTTCAACATAAATGGATGTAAGGTTTATCTGGGCAAACACTATTCTTCAACCGACAACGAAGTCGAGCCTGAACAAGTAATTATCGGCATTGAGAGCTATTTTGTCCACGAACAATACCGAATTTTTATTAGCTCCGACATCGCCCTTCTGAAGCTGGCCAAGACTGTGCAGTATAACAACAACATAAGACCAATTTGTCTTCCGTTTGGTCTACCTGAACTGAAGAACTCTTCCATTTGTTATGCAACCGGATGGGGTATCGATGATAGAAGTAAGTAGTGAACATGGCAACAGATAAAGATATTTATTTCTTAATGAGTGATTATAGTGATATTCTCGCAAACATTGCTATTAATTACAAATATAAGAAAAACTGTGACAAATTATGGCAAATTAAATGTGCTTATATCTCTACATTAAAAATAGCGAAAAATTGTTCTTTCACATTTACTGCATTTACGGACGTGGTTGAGAAAATTCTCACCAGAAAACTGTGATAAATTATGGCAAATTTACAGAGACAGATATTTAAGTATTATATTTGTGTTTGTTGACAAGCTCACTGACAATCCATAGTAAGTAGCATTTGAAACATATGACAGTCCACTTATCAAGATATAAAAGAACTCTTGGCAACCTGTTAGGCGCCCGCTTATTTAACACCTGACCCTTAGGGAGTAGAAGGCTGAGTCGACCTATGGGGAGGTTTACGGGTATCGAACCTCGTCTTTCAATATCTTAAGTTCTTCGAATGAGAGCGTTGCCATTTATTTACCCCTTCCCCTAACTAGCCCCAACTAGATAACATCCTCAAACGGTAATTTATTATTAATTCTATTATTATTATTGATTAATCAATTAATTAATTAGCAACTCTATTAGCAACTTCTATGGCACCTGTGTGCATTGCACAAGGCATCAAACCTTGTTGTTTACAAAACATTGAACTCAACCAACCACAAAATCAGTAATCAGGCGATGAGTACGAATAACGAGTACGGGTTCGAATGACCTTTCTCGTTTGTTTAGTCATATTATTCACATAATACCTGTTCTTAAATCGCTGCATTGGCTTCCTGTTCAGCAAAGAATATCTTTCATATTAAAACAGTAATCAAGTGAATATCCAGATGATCAGTCTGCCAATACAGAGGGAGAGAGAGAGAGAGAGAGATAGAGAGAGAGAGAAGAGAGAGAGAGAGAGAGAGAGAGAGAGAGAGAGAGAGAGAGACAGCCAACGGCGGATTAGCAATTGAAAACGATAGGTTTTAAGTCTTAAGCGATTGAGCAGAATGAACAGATACAGGGAGAAATTCCAAAATTTTGGTCCAGCAGCCAAAAATTCTCGTTCACCATGAGCAGTTCTAGTTTTAGATATTGCAAATAAAGGCAATCAGATTACGTTTTTGAATAGTGACCAATACTGAGGAATAAGCACTGATTTTAGGTACTGTGGTTGGCTAAACAACAAGGCCCAATTTGAAAGATATTCTTGGCTGAACAGGAAGCCAATACAACGATTTAGAGGGCTAACACAAACGGGAGCAATGGACTTCAAAAATTACCAAGGACAATGAAGATCATTTATTCGTACTCATCGCCGCAAAATTATGATGATGTACTTATAGCTTGATGTGATAGCTATGACTCAAGCCAAAGAATTCTGAATTCTCTGGAGCAGTGGTTTTCTACTGAGGTTCCTGGGAACTAGGGGTTCCGCAGACGTCGGCAAAGGGTTCTGGCGCGGGTCAATATAAAATTAAAAAGCACCAACTAAAATTACAGAGGATGAGCAATCAACAGAATTCTTCTCAGTTTTCAGTCATTTTTTCCTAGATAAGATTCTATGTTAAAATAGTAAATGTATTGTTGCATTTTAAATGCATTAGGCCAACACTTTGCAGGTTAGTTCTTCCCACATATTTGCCATTTTACGAGCTTCCTAAGTGCTGCATCAGTGCGCGTAGTATCATGTGAGGTTGCAAATCCAGCATAGTTATTGCTTTTGGTTCAAGATATTTCTAGGATCATAAACTTTCAGATACTGTGTCTCTCGTATTTTGAACCGTCTATCACCAAGGACCTGACTTACCAAGTTGCCAACATTGCTGTTTTATCAAGTTATCAACTTACTGTGAAGTGAGTATGCCTAACAGATGATCGAACCAGGCTGAAATTGTTATCTTATATTTTTTTTACACAGATACAAAGAAAAATGCCGCAACTTTAAAACAGCTACTGATGCCAATTCATGACGAATGCAATGGTAGCATAATTTGTGCTGGCAACTTCAATCGTCCGGACGCGGATGATGTCTGTAACGGAGACTCCGGCGGTCCACTAGCCTGCAGAGAGGCTGACGGAAAATGGTACCTACGCGGTGTAACGTCGATGGTGCCTACCGGATGTTACGCATTGGGGATTTTCACTAGGGTGACTGCTTTTCGGGATTGGATTGCAGAAAAAATTGGAAGTAAGTGCGGTTTGAGACTATCGCATAGGCCTATGCCGCAACTTTAAAACAGCTACTATATACCAGCGGTTGTCAAACTGCAGAACGCGTTCCACTAGTGGTACTATGGCAGTGAGTATTGTAGGGAGCTATTGGTTAGCGATAGGTGGATACGCTCATGGAATTTTTTAGCCAGTGGAGTGATTTAAGGACGGGAGTGACATGGTGATGTTCTGGTGACAGAACGGGTGAGCGAATTTTGGGTGAATTGGAGAGGCTTAATTTGGTTGGATTCGAGGTTGAGGTAAGGTAAGATAAGAATATTCTTTAATATTCGAATTGCTATCCGCATTTTGGTATAGATACGTGGTTATGATAAAACATCACGGTTGTGATCAAACATCGTCAACGCATTCCACATATAATCCTAATCCTTAAATCTGATACAACATCCTTATGATGAAAGTTTTCCTCATCATGCCATCAGCCGAAGGGATTGTGC